>JANSVA010010943.1:0-15775 GCA_025504915.1 Erythroxylum reticulatum | reverse complement strand
ACAAAATAGTAGCGTGAAACACAATAGTAAAATAGAGCTTGCGGGAGAAAAGTGGAGCTGTGAATAGTATGCATGACCAAACATGTTTATTTGTCAAATCACATGAACAATAGATAGGAGAGAAAACAAAAAAGTGGAGGTGCTACAAGGCGTCTTTGACTAGGTTATTTTTATGGATTGAAGCTTTTTGTTTGGAAATACCCATGAAAGCCTAAGTTCCTGATGTCGGTTCCGAGGCAACATCGACACCGTGTTTTATAGTTTTGTTGTTTCTTTCTCTCATTAGAAATTGATTATGTTATTATATATGGATTGATTGGGTATTTGAATGGTGATTATTTTAATGCTCTATTGAATCATTTTTCATGAAAACCTATTGCTAGAATCAAATGCAATACATAATTGATGTATTCCTGACTCATGTGTAGCAACTAATGGTTTCGAATCATTAGAGATAACATAATATAGGTTAAATAATCCGAGCATGTGTGATTATTACCTAGATTGGTCTATTTTTTTATTCATAGAACGAGTGTCCAAATAAACTTACAGAGCTTATTCTATATTTCTCGATAGCTAGGGTTAATTAATGAATGCCCCATAAGAAACTAGGATTTAAGGAAAAATTGGGATTAAGAGAGCTTGTTGTTAATCTATGACTGATAATTGATAAGACAGATATAAAAACAACAAATCAATGAATTATGCTTAATTAAGGTGTAAGCAGATCGAACCAAAGAATCAGATCCCTATTGAATTTCCCAATTTTATTATTTTTCGCATGTTTTCTTTAATTTGTTTTCATTAGGTTTATTTTATTTCATTTTCTTATTAAATCCAAAACCCCCATTACCTAAACATCAATTAATTTCATTTCATAGAATAACCAATCACTCCCTGAAGGATCGACCTAGACTCCCTACTACTATAGTAGTAGTCTATATTTTATTTTGATTAGTGTTATGACGTACTTATAAATTTTAGACCCACCACTGCTACAGTGGTAGTTTAGTTATTTTATTTTGACTAACGTTATAACATGCCTATGAATTTTGGTTTCGTTATTGGGGAGCGCGATGTTTAGTTTTTGTCAATTATTTTAAATGGTGTTTTGTATATATTTGTTTGTAATTGGTTTCTTTTCAATTATTTCATAATATTTTCATTTTTGTTTTTTAATGAAAAAATTAAATTAAATTAAACATGGATGGGAGTACTTTTTTCTTTAATTCATATTCTCAAACCTATAACAATGTTTGGACTGATCAACCTAACTTTTGATATGGATAGGATAATCAACCGAATTACTTCTATGATAGTTTGTAGGAAACACAACAGTTCCTGTATAGACCAGAAGCTTCCTATCAAGACTCAAGTACATCCTTGGAAGAATTAGTTAATGTGTATGTTGAAGCCCCACAACACATAGCTAGAAGTCAGAGGGCCCATACTACTTGTCCAACCCTTCGCTCCAACAATTCTAGCAGGAAACAAGTTCAAGAATCCAGAACTTGACAAGCCAAGCGGATTAATTTTTGGAAGCTATCAACCACCTAGCATCAGAAAGCAAAGAGATGCAACCTAAGGAGTACCAGATGGAGATTAGTGCGAAAACCTTATAAAGTGAAGAGGAGCCTGAGAATCTTGAGTGTAATACTTAAGGAATTGCTTCTGAAGAAGAAGAAGTTGAGAAGGGTCTCAAAGCCGAAAAGAACATATCATTTAGCTTGGAGGTAAGTACTAAGTCCATGATTATTTTTGAAACTAACTATTCACCATTACATAGTAGATTGGAGGAACTAAACGAGGAAGTAAATAATAAAGAGATGTTCAAAATATTTCTCGAGTGTATGGACTCAGTTGAGATTGAAAGTCTTAGGATAGGGAAGGAGCTAAATGGGAATGATTATCAACCAAGACCCTATCCTGAAGAACCTCACGTTGAAGAGTCACATGTTCCATCAGAAGATCGTAATTTCGTCACGTGAGGAGAAGAAGGAGTCGAGCCAGTGGACCCTAAACAAAGGCGCTTCTTGGGAGGCAACCCAAAGGAAGTAAATTTCTTTGCTTTTAAATTTTCTCATTTATTTTTATGGATATATGTTTCTTAGTTGGTTAATTTTTGCTTGTTTTTAAGTTTTCAATTAAAATGAGAGAACGAATAAAACAAACAAAGAAAAATTTGCTCATTTTCTATTGTTTCTATGATTATTTCGCATGTACTTTTTCTCTTGTGATTAGTTAATGTGCATTATCTTTGGAAGAATAGTGATTGTAAACGAAGCCGATAGATTTTGAGCCTTATTAGACTTAAACATCCATATCAGTCTCACTGTCTCTTGATAATGTGTGACCTTCATGACATGTACATCCCGATTTTGCATTGAATTTTTATTCTAGACCATATTTTTATCACATGCATTAACATGGATATGATTAGGCATTCTTTGTTTTTCATAAACTACATTAGCCAAATAACCTATTCTATTGACATGATTTTTCCCTTGATAAAACCCTTTAAGCTTTATACTTTTTTTATGTACTAACCACATTACATGCTTTATACTTGCCCAAATGTCCTACCCAAGCTATAAGCTAGTGGAGCATTTGTGATTTTTGAGTTTGTGGATGTACAAAGTTCTAAGTATGGGGGTGTCCATATCTATAGGTTTGTTATGATGTTGGGATGTTTTGTAATTGAAATTCTCATGTTAACATAGTTTCTTTTAATGTTTCAAAAAAGAGAAAAAGAAAAGAAAGGAAAAGAAAGAAATGAAAGAGAAAAGCACAAGAGAAGAAAAGAAAAGAAAAAGGAACGAAAAAATATATCTTTAAATAAATATATTTAGGAGTAAGTGCATACGCGTTGAAAAGTTGTTTATGATTAATGCATTCTCCTAAAGTTGTGATGAATGGGTTATTTGAGTATATTGCATATGAGTTAGATGTTGTCTTGGAAGGTTCACTTATTATGGTTACAATGTATTGTTGGCATAAATTGCATGAATGATCCCTTCGATTTGGTTGTGCTTAATGTGGTTTGTGTGTGAGAGCTCGAGTTTGAGTTGTGAAACTTATTTTTGCATTCATCATAGTTGATGTAAATAATTGTGAGTGAATGTTGGAATGTTTAATTGAATGTTGCATTTGTTGCACTAGCTTGGACGACTCTCATGCTACTTAACCCAAATATATCTCACCTTATCTTAACCAACATTACACCCTTGAAAAGTCCTTTGATCCATGATTTTACATGTAAATTACAGTGGTGGAGAAATGAAATGATATGCAAAGTTGTGGACTGTCATGATCATAAATGGTGTTGAGTATACCCGTAGATATGTTTTAGTTAAACACATTTTCTGAGTCCATCGTTAGATTGCTTAGTTTTGAAAGGTATTAAATGTTTATTGATCATGAGTAAAAGCTTGGAATGTTGATTTGTTGCTATGATTTTTGAAAGTCATTCAATTTTATTTATGAATATGTATTCTTGGAACATATGGGAAATGAGTAAACATTTTGGGTCGATGAGCTTAAATTTGATGTTTTAACTGAGGAAGGCCAAATGCTAAGTGCGGAAAAAATTGATATATGCTTAATTAATTGCTTAATCATTTCATAACACTCAGTAATTAATTACATAAAATTGCTTAAGATACTCACCTTGACTCATATATGATTTCAGCGACAATTCAGAAGCAAAGAAGTTAATGTGAGTCGAAAACACTCTTTTAGGTCATTTTTTGAAGAATTATACTCAACTTTCTTTATGGAGTAAGAATGATAAATATCAAAGAAAGAAAAGACAATAAAATTAAGATGATGAAGCAATATAGCTCACCGCTAACATGCATGGAAATTTCAAGTTTGTGCATGCAATAACGTGAATTTAATGGAAAGAGTTTTGGAATTATGGTGAAATAAAGATGGAAGCCAGCAGACCGGTTTAGAGGTTACATTGATGTCGACGACCTGAGTTAAGCATTTTTTATTATTTTTTGGTTTCTTTCTCTTGTTAGAAATTGATTATGTTCTCTTGTATGGATTGATTGGGTATTTTAATACAAATGATTTTAATGCTCTATTGAATGATTTTTCATGAAAACTCATTGCTGGAATGGAATGCAATATGTAATCATTGTATTCCCGATTCATGTATAGAACTAATGATTCCGAATCATTAAAGATAACATAACATAGGTTAAATAATCTGAACTTGTGTGATTATTACCTAGATTGCTCTATTTTTTTTATTCATAAGGCAGTTGTCCAGATAAACTTAGAAAGCTTATTCTAGGTTTCCCGATAGCTAGGGTTAATTAACGAGCACTTCATAAGTAACTAAGATCTAAGGAAAAATCAGGATTAACAGAGCTTGTTGTTAATCTACGACCAACAATTGTTAAGAGAGATAAAAGAACAACAAATTAATGAATTATACTTAATTAAGGTGTAGGTTGAGATTGAACTAAAGAACCAGATCCCTACCGAATTCCCTAATTTTATCATTTTTTGTATGTTTTCCTTAATCTGTTTTCATTAGGGTTATTTTATTTTCTTATTAAATAAAAAAAAACCCATTAGCTAAACATCAATTAATTTCATTTCATAAGCTAAACCAAACACTCCCTATGGGATCAACCTAGACTCATCACTACTACAGTAGTAGTCTAGTTATTTTATTTTGACTAGCGTTACGACGTGCCTGTCACTTATTAAGGTAGCTTGCTACATATAGCCAACTAGGTACTTCATATAGTGAAGTTTCTTTCCAATCCTTATTCAAATTGGTAGGAAAGTAAAATCCACAAAGGCAATCATCCACTATTGCAAAAAGAGCTTTAGGCAACAATATGTTTGTGACAATTTAAAATGTGTTGCTAAAAATTAATATAACACATAATTTTTTAAAGTGTCAACTTTACTAATATTAAAAGGTAATAGTAATAATAATTTGTTGCTATATATAAGAAAAGGCAAAAAAAATTTAAAAAATGGTTGCAATAAAGTCCTATATATGCAACATTTGGAATAGTTGTTACAGTTTCAATCATCTATTTACTAAAGGGTATTTTCCAATGTTACATATTTATTTATATAGCTCTAATACAATGATACTTACAATTAAATATATCAATATTTCTTAAATCAAATGATTCAAGGATTCAAAGTTAGATCTTAAACTCATTCAAATCCAGTCTACTTAATTATGAATTAAATTGTATTATAATGGCATAATGAATTGTACTAAAATTATAATAAAAAGTAAAGGGGTAAGGAAAAGAAAAAAGTCAGAGCAACCATTAGATAGTTATGTAAAAATATTTGGGGTTTTGCATCTAACTAAAGCCCAGTGAATAAAAACCAAAACACAATTTTTCATTGGCTAAAGGCCGACCTCACTAAATGTCAACACCTAATTCCTCAACCTCGTATCTCTTCTCTCCTAAGTCTAGAATCCAACTACTAGACAATCATATGAAGCGATGGTTATTTCATCTTCTCCCCACTATCCCAAGTCATGTGAGTCTTAAAGTTGATGTCTTTATCTTTGTATCTGCATCTCTTTCACATACGCATATAATGAGAGTGAATACATCACAGAGCACAATGCTCGCACCAAAAAATGTGGGCATCAAAGTAGAAGATGTTAAAGAGGAGCTTTCTTGTAGGTAAGAGACAGAATATTCTTCATTTTTCACACATGGGAAAGTCAATTCTTGCTTCTGAAAAAGCCAAAAAATTCATGACATGAGGTCAAAACTTTTGATTCTTACTTTGTCTATATTGATTAAGCAATATTACCTTTCAAAGTTGCTTGCTTTACTTAAATATATGGGACCAAATTGCCAAAGACTGTCTTTTACTCATTTCCTTGATTATTTTAGATCTAAACTTCATTATTCCATTCTCTCTAATAATTTCCAATTAAACCCAACCAATTTACTTTGACTTTTGGTTTGTATTAATTCAAAGTAGGCATAAGATCAACTATAATATAGGATGGGATTAGAGGATATGCGCCAACGTGTTAATGAAGAGATGGGATTTTTTTCAAGAAGTAAGAATAAGTACAAGAGAATGGCTTCAAAGCTCTCAGAAGGTATTGATAAGGTTTTACATCATCTCACCAAGATAGGAGTAAAAGCACCAGAAAATATGTTTTCATGTGTGCCATTTTTGCATTTCTCAACTCTAAACTAAACTTCTTGGCTGTTGTAAGTGGGACGCATTTCTCTTTATTGTTTTTTTTGTTGATATTGTTACCTTTTATCTTCATCCATGAGATCTTTTTGAATCTCCATTTGATCTTGACACTTTGCTATAATGTTGTCGTCTTTATATCATATGCTATGATCCCCATTTGCTAGAAAATCATATGATTGCTCACTCTTTATATGTTATGGATGTTGTCCTTGCTAGCAGAGAAGGAAATTTCAAGTTTTATGGAATTTATTTACTCAATACATTATGTCTTCATAAAACTTTAAGTATAATCCCATTAGTAGTTTTTTAGTTTGGTAATAATATTTTAGTTTAGTTTCTATCTTTTTGATGCATAAGGAATCATAGAGTAATTGTTGAGCCAGTGAACTCAAAATTCCTTTTATTTGAGATACAATAAAATGGTGGATAGTTTTTCCTATGAAGAAAACAATGAGTATTTTTTTATCCATCATTATACTTTAAAATCCAATATGTAAGGGCCTTTCAGCGTTAAATCAATCCATATTATTTCTTATTGGTACCTTTTCTCTTTATGATCGTGAAAGGCTTTAAGGAGATACACCAATGCATAACTTCTTCAGCTTGTTATATGATTGGGAGTTTATATAACTATTCTAATTTATCAAGAGAGAGTGTGTCAAAATAGTGTTGCCTATAAGTTTAAAGCCTATATTTATTAGACATATGGAGGAGAATTTTTTGTAGAATTGGTATTTTAATTTGTTATGAACTTGGTGAGGAAGACCTATAGAATTTTTAGATATTGTCAACTGATAAGTAATTTTCCAAATTTTAAATTAAAACCTCTTATCCTACAAGTATACAAATTGGAAGTCTCAATATAGATAGGTATCATCCCGTAAGGATTGGTTAGTCACCATTCAAGAAACTCAAATAATTAGATTTGAAAGATCCAAAATATAAGAATTAAGAGTCATACATACACACTTTAGGGTTGTCATAAAAGTAAGAACACAACTTTAGAAAATGGTGAATCAAAGTATCAATTTAACAACTTAGGATTGTCATTACCTAATTATGTATTCTCTCACTTTAGCAATGTTAATTATGTTTAGTCCAAAATTTCCTAATGTCCTAGTTCTTTCACTGTCATTACTTGAACCAAAGAAGAACTATTTAATGATGCAAATGAATTACGTAAGCTCTCACTTCCCATTTTTCACTTAACCATTAAAAGAATATGAATAGATTTTTGGACAACCGCTCTTCCATTCAAGATCTCTTTCCAAATAGCAAGGTAACTTGATATATGCAGTGTTCTTGGTGTAAGCCGACTCTCATGGAACTTACTGAAATATTTCTTAACTCTATATCTCTATGTGAGCTAAGTATGGACAGCCATATACCGTAAACATCAAATAACATCAAGCACATCCATAATATTGAATAAAGTGAGGTACTATATAGTTTAGGAAATAACAACCTTAGCTATTTACAAATCCATAAAATCTCACCCAACATATTCATAAAATATCCATGCATCCTTCTCAATAAAAAAAATATAATAAAGAAGAAAGAAAAGAGAAGAAGGAAGGCTTATGTGATGAAGAGCAAAGCTGGAATTCTATGATGGCAGCTTTATGTCTCCTTGAAATCCTTTGATTCTACCTTGAATTCTCTTAGTTTTTATCTCAATAATGCGTTATTCACTCTCCCTTGGATGTCTTTCACAACATATCATCTTTTCTGTGGTTTAAAATTGAGTTTTATACCTATTTAATGCTTAAAACTACATAGGAAAGAGGAAGTTGTCAGCTGGAATTTTCCGGAAAACTCTGTTTTCTGTCTTGACTTCAATCCGTGATATCTTATTGGCTTCTTATCCAAATTGGGATATTATTTCACCAATTTGAAACTGAATTTTCTCCTATTTATGTTGGATAAAAACGAAAAACATTCTATAAGAATTATATGTTGTGAAAGCTTAACATTTGTGATGGTCGGCCTAGGAAAATTCCAACTTTTCTTAGGGTCACATGACTTGCTTTCTCTTTGGTTCTTCTATCCTTCCAACCTTCAAAGCCACCTTCAAACCTATTGATTAACAAAAAAATTAATCACTTAATCATTCCCAAAATACATGCAATTCATACCAACATAATATTAAAAAAAGACGTGTAACAATGCCATGCAAAATTCTTGCAAAACCTAATCTTAAAGACCTAATTCACACACATTCATGCATATTCACATACATTCATACATAATCATGCACTTATATGAAACTAAGACAAAACGTAAGCTAAAAAAAATTAAAACCAATCAATTTATCACAATTAACTAACAAATTAGTATAAGAAAAGTATGTACAAATGCCACCTATCAACTCCCCCACACTTAAACTTTTGTTTGTCCTCAAGTAAAATCAAACTAAAAAATAATCTAAAGAACAAAAATACACAAAAACTTACATGCACACAATGTCAAATTGATGGGTGCTAACATCGAATGTTATGCAATCAACTTAATTGTAAACAATAGTTATATCACAAGTTCAATGTATTGACTTATTCTATTATACCTAAGTACTTTAATATAAACATACACATCAATCAAGATATAAACAACTCAATTTTAAGCCTATGTCACTTATAGATGTGCATATACAATTTTTGATCATTTAAATGGTTAACCATCCAAGTTATCCTTTCATGAAAATTTTTAGCTAATTTATCATATCAGTAGGGTTTTATTGCACACACATTTTTCTCATTTTTGTTATATTGACTTAGTCATTTAATGTGAAGACAAACATTTGTGATGAATGCCCTTAGTTATTTAACTAGGTCGTGATTTTTTTTATTTATTAAGCTGGCTTAGTTGGGGTGTCAATCTAGATTTTCAATGCGAAGACAAACATTTGTGATGAATGCCCCTAGTTATTCAAGTACTAGCTCTATTCTTAGTGCTTGTTTGGATGGACTTTTGGGAGGTCAATAAGTACTTTTCTCAACCATAAAAGCATTTTTAAAGAAAAATGGGTGTTTGACTGTAAAATAAAAACGCACTTCTTTAATAGATATAGCTTTTTTGGGAGTCAAAATACAACTTTTTAAGAAGCTCAAATTTAGAGCTTCTCAAAAAGCCTCTCAAATGACTTTTTTGAGTAGATTGTTTGGATCAATTAATGAGCCTATTTTTTAGTCCTTTTTGCCCTTATGTTTTACACATAATTCCTACAATACCCACAAACGCATCTTTGCATTTATCTTACAAACCCATCTTCTCTAATCTCTTGCACAATTATTAGGTATTTAACTATTTACTCAACTTGAATATTTATTTTGGGATTTATATAATATTATTAGCTTTTTTATATGTTTAATCTTTATTTTTGATATTAGTTTTACTTATGTTATAATCCATATAAAAGATTTGTTTAGATATATTTTCATTTATGTTTCATATGATTTAAAATTATATATAATTAATATATCGTTATACTTTAAATAATATTTATTTGTATAAATATTTTAATCACAAAATCAAATATAGTTAAAATTAAAAGTGCTTGTTATTTTTATGTTGCCAAACAGTCTACTGTATGAAGCCTTTTCAAAAAGATCTTTTTTAAATTAAAGCCAAACAGTCAATTGGCTTTTTAGAAAATTTCTTCCTAGAAATGATTTACAAAAAAAAAACCTCTATTGACAAAAGTTCTACTGGTATAAGCCTAACCAAATAGAGGCTTAACCATTTTTAGGTTAATGAAATAGTTATTAACCCTTTCTCCCAAAAGAAATAGTTATTAACCCACACTCTTTTCTTTTCTTTTTTTTAGACCTACTTCATTTCTTTCAGCTTATTATTTTCATGAAAGGGAAACTAACATTGTCTACCAATTTAATGGCTTCTAACAGTAACTACATGTGATTTGGCAATGTTAGGTGTAAAACTAAGTTTCCTATCCTAATCGACACACTTGTTTATATTAAAGCTACTTATAATCTGACTTCCTAAGTTAACACATATCACTAGTTTAACAACATTGTTTAAAATCAAGATAATTCATATAAAATTCCAGCCACTAACATGCACATAGTCACACAATTTTAAACAAAATTGAAAAAAATTGGCACATTAACATAAAAACATGAAAAACTATACAAAACGTGCAATGGGCAGTTAAATTAGATATGCAACATGCAATGCAAATTGCATGCAACTACCCCACATTTAAACAACACATTATCCTTAATGTGTGAAAGTGATACATAAAAAACAACAACCACACATAATATATACAAAAATTATAAAGAATAAATAAAGAGGCAAGGGAAAGCTTGTTGGAATTAGTGTCAAGGATTGTTTTGATGGTGGCTTGCATATTGCTCACAGCTCACGCTTTACGTCTTCTTTCCTTGGCTCAAGTATTCCTTATAGCTCACACTTTACTTCATCTTTTCCTGTATCAAAGAAAAGTCCAACAAATATAAACAAAAATAGCCCATGCTAGTTTGTAAAGTCACCAGCAAGATTTTGATCACACTCTAGTCATAGGCGGGGTATGAGAAATATTCTTTCTCACTCGATGGGCACTTGTCCTCCATAATAAGGCTTGTAATAGTGTCCATTCACCCTAAAAGTTTCTCCATGCTCGTTTTGCAACTCCACAACTCCATATGAGAATGCATTAATTCCTATGAAAGGTCTTCTCCATCTAGATTTTAACTTTATAGGAAACAATTGGAGTCTAAAGTTAAAGAGTAAAACCATATCACCTACATGGAACTCCTTTTTCCTGATGTGTGCATCATGCCACCTCTTTACCTTTTCCTTGTAGAACCTGGTATTATCCTCTTTTAACTGCAATTTCCTCTTTTCCCTAGCTACCTTATGATCCTAATTCATGGCCTTAATAGCCCAATAGACCTTATGATCAAGTTCCACAGGTAAATGACAAGCTCTTCCATAAATCAGCCTTTAAGACGTTGTCCCAATACTAGTCCTGAAAGTTATCCTATAAGCCCATATTGCATAATCTAATTTGATTGCCTAATCCTTCCTAGAACTGTTGATAATCTTTTGGAAGATTTTCTTTAATTCCTAGAACTGTTGATAATCTTTTGGAAGATTTTCCTCTACTGTACTCCATATCTTTTCAATAATTCTTTAACTAGATTGTTGCGAAAGTGGGTACTTCCGTCATTGATAATCACCTGCGGCACACCAAATCTGTTGATAATATTTTTCGGGAACCTCTGCACCACTTTACTATCATTTGTTAGTTGGAATCTAACCGTGATCAAATCAATGGCATAGCGGAAAATAAAATATTTTATAGATTCTAATAATTGAATAAACTTAAATAAAAACATAAAATGATTTAGAAATCGTACCTTTTTTGCTTTTTTATTGAAAAGTCATTGAAACTTTTTTCGATTGAAGAATCATAAGTTATTCAAGTGTCTAGTCTCTAATGGTATCCACAAATCAATTCTCAAACTAATTTGAGAGGAAGAAGACAAAAAGTAATAGCTTCCAAAAAGCTCTTCCCTTTGAATAGAAAAAAATCATAGGAGTCTTTTATTAAAATTAAATCTCTTTAATTATAATTAAAATCAAACTCAAATTATAATTAATTTAATTTTAACAAAGTCAAATATTTCAAATTTGATCCCGACAGTTTTTCAAGCTTTATAATTAAGTCCAGCTTAATTAATTGATTTTTCTTTCACAAATTACTCTTTGATATGTGACTTATTAGGTTCCTAATAAATTGGCAATGATTATAAATTATCATTCTAATTCACAATTAGAATTGGATAAATTGAAACTTCTTTTAATTTATCTTTAATTCACCAATTAAATAATTCATAATCATAAATCATGACTGACATCTAGCAACATGTCATAATTACCCAAATATCAAGAATGTCAAAGTGATTGACTTAACCTGCCTATGCATGACTATAATGTATAATTTAATCCTTTCATCATTCAATATTCTAATTGAACAGAGTATGCATACAATATCTACTCTTATTATCTAATCATATTCGTTCTTACTAATTAGTAGATTTATAATTGATATTTCAAAAACTCATTTTTCAAATATCAATTCACTCTGGCTAGAGAATTCAATAAATCGTTACTAAATCAGGGATAGTAGAATATTCTCTCTAATTACTTTAGAGTGAAGAATCCTATATTGACTTACTCAGCTATCAACATATGGTTCTTTTATTATCTAATTACTAACAACTGAATTATCCTAGGACGATTCATAAGTTGCATCAAAACACAATACTTCCTACACTAGACACCTTGGTAATCTCAAGTCTGAGGATCAATTATACAACCATCATTATGAGATAATTCATAGGCACATGAGTAATATTCCATCTGGAATTCTCACAGTTCAATGACTAATTCTCTAATAATCACCCACACATTAGTATAAGTATCTCTATACTTTAATTTATGAGATCAATTACTTTCTTCATAAGAAAGAAACATAATGTGTGCTAGTTTTAACATTTTAACATTATCTAATCTTGATGAAACTACAACTAGGAACATTTAGGAATAACACATAAGTGTAAATTAAATCTCATAATTATGGTCTTATCATAATTTCAATTATAGAGTAATTACTCCAAGGATTTTATCTTTGATATTAAAATGTAAAATATTAATTAAATTAATACATAAAGATAAAAAAAGCCCTTTTATTAACTCAAAATCATGTCATACATTAATTTGCATGCAATTGATTGGCTACAAGGGCATAAACTAACAATCTCCCACTTGCACTAAAAGCCAATACCCTATAAATTTAATACCATATCCATCCATATATCGATCATGTCTCTTTCGAGACAATGACTTAGTAAGAGGATTTGTTAGATTCTCTTTAGTGGAAACTTGCTCCAATGTTATGTATTTTCGCTCCACTATCTCACTGATTAAGTGAAACTTCCTAAGTACATGTTTAGACAATTGATGAGACCTGGGTTCCTTTGCTTATGCAATAGCAACATTGTTGTCTCAATACACTACTATTGGATCAACAATGCTAGGAACCACTCCAAGTTCAGTGATAAACTTCAAGATCCAAACTACTTCTTTCACTGCCTTACAAACTGCAATATACTCAACTTCAGTTGTTGAATCTATAATGGTTGGTTGTTTTGAACTCTTCTAACTAACCGTACCTTTACAAAGAGTAAAAATATGCCCTGACTAGGATCTATTATTGTCTTATTTAAACTAGAAACTTGCATCCAAATGACTGTGAACTCTTAGATCAGTTCCTCCATAAACCAGAAAAATATCTTTAGTCCTTCTCAAGTACCTTAACATATTTTTCGCAGTTGTCCAGTGACATCAGGATTAGCTTGATATATATTTATTATGCTCAAAGCACAAGTAACATCTGGTCTAGTATATAGCATCGCATAAATGATTGATTCAATTGCCAAAGCATATGGAATAAAATCCATTTTATCCCTGTCCTTTTTTGTCTTTAGACACATCCTTTATGAGAGAGAAAGCTAATGCGATATAGGTAAGAATCATCTCTTAGAATTCTCCATACTAAACCTCTTTAGCATATTATCTATGTACGTGGATTGAGATAATCCAAGAAACCTTTTTATCCATCTCGATAGATTTTTATACCTAGTATATAATCTGCTTCTCCCATATCCTTTATGGAAAAGTTTTTAGATAACTATATCTTAACAAACTGGAGCATTGAAAAATCATTTCCAATAAACATTATATCATCCACATAAAGCACTAAGAAAACGACTACACTCCCATTGATGTTCTTATAAACGCAAGGTTCATCCACATTTTTATAAAATCAAACTCTTTGATTGTTTCACCAAAACGAATGTTCCAACTCAACAATGCTTACTTTAGTCCATATATGGACCTTTGCAACTTACGTACTTGATTAGGAAATTCTTTGGATTCAAAACCATCAGGTTGTATTATATACACATCCTCTTGCAAATTCCAAATAAGAAATGTTGTTTTGAGATCCATTTTCCAAATTCCATAATCATGGTATACAATTGTAGCTAATATAATCCTTATGGATTTAAGCATTGCCACTAGAAAAAAAAGTTTCATCAAAATCAACTCCTTGTTTTTATTTGTAACCTTTCGCCACCAACCTTGCTTTGTATGTTTGTACATTTCCATCCTTATTAGATTTTCTTTTAAAATCCATTTGCACCCAATAGGTACTATAACCTTAGGTGTATTTACCAAAGTTTATACTTGCTTAGTGTACATGGATTCTGTTTTAGATTTTATGGCTTCTTGCCATTTCAAAGAATTGATGTCTGACATTGCTTCTTTAAAAGTAGTAGGCTCATCATGTATGAGTGATACATCATCCTTTCCATATTTAATATGTAGATCTAATCTCCTGGGAGGACGACGTATCCTACTAGTTTGTCACAGACTATGTGTGTCTTGAACTCTCAGTTGTACATCATATGTATCAACTTAAGGTTCTTGTTCCATGTCAATGTGAATTTATGGCTCTTGAACTTCTCTAAGCTCAACCTCACTCCCTCTACTTTCTTTTAGAATAAATTCTCTTTCTAAGAATGTAGCATGTCTTGAGATAAACACCTTTTGCTCAATAGGATGATAGAATCAATAACCAAAACTCTTTTTTGGATACCCCATAAATTTGCATTTATCTGATTTAGCTTGAAGCTTATCAAATATAGCACACTTCATATAAGTGTGATAATCTAGGTCTTTTACCAGTCCATATCTCATATGGTATCTTATCAACTGATTTAGATGGAACTCTATTTAGAAGATATATTGTAGTTTCAATTACATATCCCCAAAAGGATATAGGAAGGAATGCATGACTCATCATAGAACGTACCATATCTAATAGTGTACGATTTCTCCTCTTAGAAACTCTATTATATTGTGAAGTTACAGGAGTAGACCATTGTGAGAAATCCCATTCTCTTTTAAGTAATGAAGGAACTTGTTGTCTAAATACTTTTTCCATTTTGTTTCTCTACCTCTAGTCTAAATTATTTGAATGTTTCAAATGATTTAGACTTTTGTTTCATCAAGTACAAATAACCATATCTAGACTAGTCATTTGTCAACATAATGAAATATGAGTATCTACCTTTAGTATTTGTGGACATAGGTCCACATACATCTGAATGTATTAATTATAATAACTCGCTAGCATGTTGTCCCTTTCATTTAAAGGGTAGTTTGGTCATCTTTCCTAATAAAGAAGATTCACAAATTTCATATGATTCATAATCAAAAAGAATCTAAATATCTTTTTTATGTAATTTTGTGACTCTAGTTTCATTTATATGACCTAACCTACAATAACATAAATAAGATAGAGTTTGGTTACTTAATTTTCTTTTCTTACTATTTATGTTAAGAATTGGCCTTTTAAGATCTAGCTTATACAAACTATTTGTAAGTAATCCAGATCTATAATAAACATCATCTTTATAAAAAGAACAACTGTTATCCTTAATTATAAAGACAAATCCATTCAAATCCAAATAAG
>JANSVA010010883.1:0-15780 GCA_025504915.1 Erythroxylum reticulatum | reverse complement strand
GGCTCTCCATCCTCACTTAAAAGCTAGTATGCAATATTGCTCTCCATAATATAATCTAAGTGCCAGCTCGATTTGGTCTCCGAGTATCTGGAACATCATATTCAACTGGTTCTTGCTCCTCATGCTCTGGTTCAGCTTCAAAAGAATGATTTTGATCAACTTCCCTATCCATTTGTATTGTTGTAGTTTCTGGATTCTCTTGTACAATGCCAACATTTTCTACTTGCTCTTGATCCTTATCTTCCATAAAGATAACATCCCTACTAATAACAATCTTATGGGCAGTGGGATCCCAAAAACGATACCCCTTTACTCCTTCAGCATATCCTAAGAAAATACATCTTCTAGATTTTGGATCCAACTTTGTAGTTTCTTGGGCATTGAACATCACATAAGCCGGACTTCCAAATATATAGAGGATGAAATAATCCACTAGTTTATCAGTCCATATCTTTATCGGTGTCTTCAACTCAATTGCAGTTGATGGAGCTCGATTCACCACATAACAGGGAGTATTGACTGCTACTGCCCAGAATTTCTTATCTAAGCTTGCAGTTCTCAACATCGCTCTTGTTCTTTCCAACAGAGTTCTATTTATCCGCTCTGCTACTCCATTTTGTTGAGGAGTGAATGCCTTCGTGAACTACCTTTTGATGTCTTCTTGCTTACAGAATTCATCAAATTCTTTACCAGTATATTTACCTCCATTAATTGAATGTACACACTTGATCTTCTTACCAGATTCAAGTTCCACCCGTGCTTTGAAAAATTTGAAAGTTAGAAACACGTATGCCTTCCTCTTGATAAAAAACACCCAACATCTCCTCAAATAATCATCAATGAATAATACAATGAAATTTGCTCCTCCTAAGGATGTAACTGGTGCTTTCCATACATCAGAGTGAATCAATTCTAACATTTCTTTGCTTATGAACTTTGATGTGTTGAACTTCAATCTATGTTGCTTACTCACAATGCAATGCTCACAGAAGGGTAGTGATACCTTTGTGAGACCTGGAAGTAGATTCTTCTCCGCAAGTATCTTCATTCTTTGTTTTGACATATGTCTAAGCTTTTTATGCCACATCATTGCAAATGTGTCATTTGGACTAGTTAACGTAACAGATGCTCTCCTTCTTACAAAGTTACTCCCTTCAGCATGTACAAATTTGCGACAATCTTCTCTACTTTCATAAATACCAATGCTCCTTTAATCACTTTCATGATTTTGTTTTGAATCTCAAATCTGAAACCGAGATCATACAGTTTTCCTATAAACAACAAATTCTTCTTCAAGCCCTCCACATGTCGCACTTTTTCAATAGTCTAAGTTATCCCATCATACATCTTTAACTTGATGTTCAGAGCTTGATCATTACAGCTGTATGCAGATCCCCCAGAAATAGATTCATACTGATAAAGCCATTCTCTTCGAGAGGTCATATGAAAAGTAGTTGCTGAATCGATAAGCCATACATTAACAAATCTTCTCTTACCTCCAATAGTCGTTGCTACTTCACAAACCATTGCTCCCCCATCATTTGAAGTATTTGCCACATTTCTTTGAGGAATAGAATCTTTCTTATTCAAATTCGAACAATCTTTCTTCAAGTTCCCTTTCTCGCCACAATTGTAGTACTTGAAATTCTACTTATTCCTGGATTTTGATCTACCATAAGTATGACTCCCATTTAGGCCATGTTCCATTGATCTTCCTCTCGTCACCACCAAGGCCTCTGCTTATTGCGAATTTGTCAGCTTGTCTTTCTTACTTTTACATCAACTCTCTTCTTCCATAATAGCAGCTGCAATATTGTCGAAGATTAGAGTGTCTGTGTTGTTTGTTAAATTGATGACGAGTTGATCATACTAATCTGGTAGACTTTGGAGTAGAAGTTCCACACGTTCACTTATCTCTATTGTGTGTCTCAATGATGTGAGTTAGGATAATAGAGTATTTAAAGTATTTAAGTGCTACGTCACCAAAGTGGATTATGCCATTTGTAAAGTGTATAGTTTCCTCTTCAGAAAAATTTTGTTGTGGAGTGATTTGGCCTCGTAAAATTTTATGAGGTGATCCCATATTTCTTTTGTAGTCTTCTTTTCCTCTATGCTGGATAATACTCCATCAGCTAAAGCTAGGTAAAGATTAGTTACAACATTCCTATCCATCTCATTCCACTTTTCATCTGTGACTTCAGCTGGTCGTTCACTAATGGCCACCAGATAATTATCTTTCCTCAAGCTTGCCTTTATCTTCAACTTTCACAATGAGAAATTACTCCTATTGAACTTCTCAATCTCAAATTTTGCTACCATTGTTTCTATCACGAACAAAATTTAGCTCTCACTATTTTACGTGAATAGTACTTGTATATATAAATAGTTCCGTATATGTGAATAGTATCATATTTGTTTGTCATAATTTTCTCACCTCGCTCTGATATCACTTCTTATGAAAATCTACCAGATTAGAGCAGGTTCGCAGCTAAATAGGATTGAAAGAATAGTAATGAACACACAAATTTTACGTAGAAAACTCTCAAATTAGGGTAAAAACTACGGGCAAGGATAGAAGAATTTTACTATTGAGAAAAACTGGAGAATTGCAAGGACAAACTAGACCAAAAAATACACAGAATATTTTTGTCTCTCTTTCTCTTTCTTTTCTCTCTCACCTCTTGTCTCTCTTGTCTGCCTTGCTTATCTTTGCTCTCATCATCTTAGGTAGGAGACGTAAGATGGCTGGCTATTTGGCCAGCTATCCTTTTACATTTTTTTTAACTTTGGTCGACACCGAAAATGGTGCCTACCATTTTTGACAAAAATGACCTAGGATGCTATGGCTTAAGGATGGGGAAATGTGTACAAAATATTATTTTAGAAAAATACATGCACGAAGGAATAGGAATCATAGAGCTTATTTAGAAAATAATGAGGGAAAGACCATAGCAAATCAAAAGAAGCTTAAAAAAATGCCATATCGGCATTTCAAATGTCTTAAGGGTACAAGCAGTGATCCTATCCATATATCTCGCAGAAGTTTTCAACTCCTTCAAGACAAGTTCATAGATACAATAGAATGAGCTTACTAAGGACATTAGTGTAGAGGAAGTCAGAAAGATCACGTTCTCCATCCATCCTGAAAAAGCATGAGGACATAATGGGATCAATAGTAGGTTTTTCAACAACATGGGATTTGATTGGTGATATGGTTATCAATGTTATCAAAGAATTCTTCAGTAGCTTTAGAATGCTCAGTGAATGGAATAGAACATATATATGTTTAGTTCCAAATGTAGGATTTTTGTTCTTGATATTCAAACATCAAATACATAAATCATATGTAAATCATTCATGCTCATTCAGATCTTGAATATAATAATAATCACATTGATAAAATTAATAAATCACTTACCTTGAGCGAAATATGTCATGATGTAAAGAAAAAGCTTTTACCAATTACGAACTAGTTTCTCTCTCTTAACCCTCTTTCTGTATGATAGCTTGATGGATAGCTCAATATAAAAATACCTACTTTCTGTATTTGTTTTTGTCTGTATTTGATTAGGATAGAGAGAGGACTAGTTTATATACAGTTCTTTGTTAACATTAAATCTTGTACGTCCATCAAGTACAAAATTAATGGTTGAGATTTAATATACTATTAAATTAAGAAAAACCCTAAATTAAGTTTAATATGCGTTTACAGAAAATATAGGTCATAACATTCGGCCATAATTTTTACAGTTTCCCACTTAGTCGGATGTTTCATCATTACATTTAATAGTATAATATAAGGCTAGCAAAAATTAAATCTTATAAATCGTTAACATCATAAGTACCTCAACACAACAAATCACATAATGTGAATTATGGTTTCCATACATAGTATAATCATATACTCCCTTCCATATACCACTACATTAAGAACTTATTATGTTTAGGTTCATAAGTTGTATATAAACAACATACAATCCACATACTTATTGTGAAAATACATACAAATTTCTTATTCAATAATCATGTATACATAAACATAATGAATAAGAAATAAAAAATTTAGAAACATATTATTATTGAGCTCAAGAGTGCTAAAACATCATCATCAAACATTATTATCAATCATCAATACAACCAAGACCCATCCTAAGTACATGTTCTTTAAATATCTTTGGCTATAAACCCTTAGTTAAAGGATCTACAAGCATGGGATCCATCCTAATATGTTCTATATGCACTCTTTGTTTCTGAATTTCCTCTTTAACAACAAAATACTTTAATTCCAAGTGTCTGGCACCTCTGGAGTATTTGTCGTTTTTAGAGAAGAAAACTGTTACAAAATTATCACAATAAATTTTCAGTGCCTTACTTACTGTGTCGACAACTCCCAAACCTTGAAATAAAGTTCTGGAACCATAATGCATGAATTGGAGCCTTATAACAAGCTACAAATTCTACTTCCATAGTAGACTATTTGGAACTTTTCCATAAGATTGCTCCTTTAGCTAATAGGAAAAAATAATAAAATATTGACTTTCTACTACTAACACATCCAGCAAAATCTTAATCTAAATATCCAATCACTTCTAGATGATCATACCTCTTATAAGTAAGCATGTAATTCTTTGTTCCTTGAAGATATCTCATCACTTTCTTTGTAGCCTTCCAATGATCAATACCCGGATTGATTTGATATCTAACCAACATCCTTACTGCAAAACTAATGTCAGGTCTAGTATAGGTTTGTAGGTACATCAAACTGCCCACAACAGAAGCATATGAAATTGCTTCCATTTTCTTACGTTCCTCATCATTCTTTAGACATTTCATAAGATTAAATTTATCTCCCTTTTGAAAAGGTATTACACCTGTTGAGCACCTGCTCATGTTAAATTTCTTAAGAATTTTCTCAATATAGGCTTTCTGAGACAATCCTTATCATCTCTTACAGAATATTGAAATTTCAATTAGATAAGATGCCTCTCCTTTATCTTTCATTTCAAAATTCTTAGAAATAAATTCTTTAGTTTTATGCAACAAACCTAAGTCATTAGCAGCAAACAAAATTTCATCAACATACAGAACTAGAAATACAAACTCACTCTCACTGATCTTTCAATCAATACAACGATCAACAATGATTTTCTCAATACTGAAAGAAGTAATGGTATTATTGAACTTAATATGCCATTGCCTAAAAGCTTGTTTAAGTCCATATATTGACTTCTTCAATTTACACACCACATTTCATTTACCTTCAACGGAAAAACCTTTAGGTTAATCCATATAAACTTCCTCCTCAAGATCCCTATTCAGAAAGACTGTTTTCACATCCATCTGATGTAGCTCTAAATCAAATTGAGCTACTAATGCTAAAATTATTCTCAATGAATCTTTCTTTGGGATAGATGAAAAAGTCTCCTTATAATCAATTTCAACTTTCTGAGTGTAATCTTTAGTAACAAGTCTAGCTTTATATCTTTCAACATTGCCATTCAAGTCTTATTTGGTCTTAAAGACCCATTTACAACCAACTCGTTTAGAACCTTCTAGCAAGTTTACAAGATCCCATACATTGTTTTGAGCCATTGATTTCAACTCTTCTTTCACAACATTAATTCATCTTTCAGACTTATCACTACCTATGGCTTGTGAAAATGAAAAATAAACCACATAATCATCAGAAATAGCTGACCTTCTAACCCTTACAATTTTGTTCAAAGTTATACCAACTAGTTCATAAATAAGAGCTGGTGGTATGTTAGGTTCTTCATACGATGGTACTTCATTATCCCAATGTTATTCTTGATTATTTTGATCTTCTAAATTAGGAATAACATTTGTTATGGTCGTGGGTTTAAGAACATTTATGAGTAATAGAACATCAACCCTTATTTCATTAATATCCACAATTTGATTTTTAGCACTCCCACTAACTTCACCATTTGCTAAAAATTTTGCTTTGGTTGTTTCAATAATTCTGAAACTATGGTTCGGACAGTAAAACTTGTACCCTTTAGATTTCTCTGGGTAACCAATAAAGTAACCACTAACTATTCGAGAATCCAATTTTCTTTTATGTGGATTATAGATACATGCTTTTGCTGGACAACTCCAAACATGTAAATGTCTTAAACTAGGTTTCCTTACAGTTCATAACTCAAAAGGAGTTTTAGGAATTGTTTTACTAAGAACCTTGTTTAACAGATGCATAGTAGTTCTAAGTGCATACATCTACAAACTTTTGGGAAATAGGGAATTACTTATCATACTCCTAACCATATCTATTAATGTTCTATTTCGCCTTTCTTCCACACCATTTTTTTATGGTATGTCTAGTATAGTATACTGTACATATGCCATGATGTTCAAGGAACTTACCAAACGGACAAGGGCACTGCCCAAATTCATCATACTTTCCATAATATTCACCTACTTTATCAGATCTTATAATTTTTACTTTTTTATCTAATTGCCTCTCAACCTTCTTTATAAACATCTCAAGGATATTTACAGCTTGAGATTTTTCATGCAGAAAATAGATATGTCCATACTGTGAAAAATTATCTATAAAGGTGATGAAGTATTTTTCTACATTAAAGGACGGAGTGTCAAAAGATTGGCAAATGTCGGTGTGTATTATTTCAAAAAGTTGACTGCTTCTCGTGACTCCTTTCTTCCTATGTTTGATTTGCTTGCCCTTAATGCATTCCACATATAAGTCAAGATTAGTCAAATCTAGATTTGGTAAAATCTCATTCTTTACTAATCTTTCTAACATTTGTTTGGATATATAACTCAAATGTTTATGCCATAAGTAAGCAGAATGTTCATTTGCTAGACTACGTTTTGTTCTGACATTTTGATTAACAATAAATAGGGATTAAGGAAAAAACATTATCAAGTTTCAATTTACATAAACCATCCATAAGCATTTTGTAACCAATAAAGGAATTATTCTTATACAAATTAAAAAAACCATTTTCACTCTTAAAGGTATATCCACTACATCAAGTCTAGAAATATAAATTAAATTTCTAAAAATTAAAGGTACATAGAAAGTGTTCATTAGATCCAAGTGAAACCTAGTATTTAATGTGAGCTTGTAAGTCCCTACACCTTCAATTGGGGCCTTCATTCGATTCCGCATAGACAAAAAGTTGTTAGTTAGGCTTATGGTTTAGATTGTAAGAAATCCCTGCATAATGTTGGAAATGTGAGTAATGGCACCAGAATCAAACCACCAAGTATTAGAAGAAACTTCAGATAAGTTTGATTCAAAGCATACAGAAACATAATGTATACCTTTCTTTTTGATCTAAGTCTTACGTTTTAGGCAATCTTTCTAATAATGTCCTTTCTTGCAGAAGTGACATCTATCTAACTTTTTCCCTTCCTTTCACCATCAGCAACTTGTAGAACTTTAGTAGGTTCTTTCTTCTTAAAATTCTTGGCCTTTAGTTTGAGTTTCTTTCTAGCTCCTTGACCCAATAGGTTAATAAAATGAACTCTTTGTTTCTTTAATCTCGCTTCCTCCTGAATAAGCTTACTGGACAATTCATAAATATTCCACTTATCATTTAATGTGTTGTAATTGATGTGGAACAATCCATATTCAGTAGGAAGTGAGTTCATGATAAACTAGACTAAGAAGGAGTCTTTCACACTTATACCCAATGTCTTAAGTCTTATTGCAATGTTAGTCATATCGAGGACATGTTGTTGCATACTCTTTGACCCATTAAACTTTATGGTCGTATGTTCAACACTATAAGTTTCCCTGTAAGGGCCTTATTAGCATAATAGAACTTATCTTCCATAAGCTTAAGAAAATATTTAACAATATGATTTTCACTGCTAGGAAGAGTAAACTTAATATTGTTGGCAATTGACATTCGCATCAAATTAAAGCATAACCTATTAGACCTTGCCCATGCTTTAGAGTGTGCATTTGTAGCCTTTGTATTGATATCATTAAGGTCAGAAGGCTCATCCTCTAATAGCACCAAGTTAAGATCCAAAACACCTAAATGGAAAGTCACTTGTTCGCTCTATTTAGAGAAATTCACACCAATGACCAAGGCAACAGATGAAACTTGAGAATGAAGGCTAACAATTGCAAACATACAAATGCCCACTAATTAACAGATTTAGACAGGAAGCACATACATTTAATATATAACAAATTTTTTTTGGGTAAACACAATAATACATATCATCACCTTCATTAGAATGCTATTTAAACTTTATAAAAATTAAATAAACTTCATTAAAAACATATAGCATCTTTGGATAACTATATATATATGATAAGAGTATATCAATTTTCTCCTTTATATTTATTAGTTATAGAACATTGATTTGTCGCTGCATAAAGTCCTTAATTTCTATCAACTAATAAATTTTTTGTAATAGCATTTCATAAAATATATAATTATATGACTAACATTCAAATTTTAATTTGGCCACCTTTGTGACTAACAAATTAATTTTAATCATATTGTTATATATGTAAAATAATAATAATAAATCCATAAGATGAAATTAAAATTAAAATTAAAATTAAAATTTTGATTATAGGTCAAAATATCATTAATATGACCAAAACGTAAGAAATCAAAACTTTAAAATTAATTCATCCATATCAAAACTTCATGGGTTAAAACAGTAATTTTCTATTCGAAAAACCTAATTTCTGAAGTTATGAAAGATGAAGTAATACACAGTAATTTTCTAGAATTGACAAGATGCCCACACGTGTCTCTTACTACCCTTCCATAAGGTTAAACAACGTATCCATATTAAACCCTTTTGTTTACTTGCTCCAATTCTTTGATTTCAGTATGTACTCAAACTTATAAGGAAAAGACAAAAGAGAAAACACGACAAGGTGACTAGGATGCATATTCAATGGACCAATCGACAATGAAATGTCATTGAAGAAATAGAAAATGACACTCCAAAGAAACCCACCGCCACTCGTCATCGTCACTCAACCCAATCAAGCAAAAGGTCCTTAATTGATTAAGCAAATCGATCACAACCTCACTAAGTTGGCACCGTTATCTTATTAACTAGTATATGAACCTTTTTTTAATGAAAAATTATTCTTTATACATAACCCTAGAATCATAATATTAATAAACATCATAATTGAAACAATCATCAAATCATTAGTCTAAGGATTATTATCTATTTAAAAACCTGAGGCTCTGATACCACATGTAAGTTTTTTGTTCTTGATATTCAAACATCAGATACACAAATCATACGTAAATCATTCATCATACATAAATCATTCATTCTCATTCAGATCTTGAATATAATAATAACAACATAGATGAAGAAAACAAATCACTTACCTTGAGTGGAATACGTCAATGATGTAGAGAGAAAGCTTTGACCAATTACGAACTAGTTTCTCTCTCTTAATTCCCTTTCTATACGATAGCTTGATAGATAACTCAGTACACAAATACCTACTCTCTGTATTTGTTTTTGTCTGCACTTGATTAGGGTAAAGAAATGAGTAGTTTATATGCACTTCTTCGTTAACATTAAATCTTGTACATCCATCAAATACTAAATTAATGGTTTAAATTTAATATACTATTAAATTAAGAAAAATCCTAAATCAAGTTTAACATAGGCTACAGAAAATATGGATTATAACATCAGGTTATATTTCTTACACCAAAAACCAATAATGTTAACACTCTAAATGAGTTTTGACATATTACCTATTGTAATGTTATTAATCAGGTCATTTTAAAATTACTTGTAAATAAAATGAAAATGCACATGAGTGGATTAATCCGTCCTATCCAATATGCATTTATATAAGCTATATCTATCAGTGACAATATACTCCTCTCTTATAAATTATTCAAGGCTTACAACTGTATAAATCCATAAGAAGTTGTGTGCTCAAAGTAGATTTTGCAAAGGCTTCCATTAACTGGAGCTTTATTTTGTATACATTGTAGGCTATGGGATTCCCATCAAAGTTCATTAATTGGTTCAAGTTTGCATGCCAACAACCTTATAAGTCATTCTTGCCAACAGAGAACCAACTAAGATCTTTAAGGCAGTTAAGGGACTTAGATAAGGCGATCCATTGTCACCTTTTATGTTTGTGATAGGCATAAAGGTACTTACATCTATAATCAATTAAAACATATCCAAGAATCCCAATTTGCTGATGACTTGTTATTATTTTTTAAATCCAATAATTAATCAAACGACTGATTTCATCACTAAAAACATTCTTATCTTTTAATCTCTCTACGAGTTATCTATTCCTATCAATAGGCATTAATCCTCAAGTTGCTATCATGGTTACCAATACAGGAATAAAGTAGTCCTTACTTCCTCTCAAGTACCTGGGGCTTCCTATTGCCACAAGTGCATTGACATCTTATGAATGTATTTCTATTGTTGAGTCCATATATAGGATTACACTTCCTATTGCCACAAGTGCATTGACATCTTATGAATGTATTTCTATTGTGGAGTCCATATATAGGACTACTGGTGTAATAGGTTCCTAAACTATGGAGGCTGACTTTAACTGGTATTATCTATCCTAAGCAACTTAACTACCTATTAGTGCTCCGATCTTGCATTGCTTAAGGGGACCTTCAAAGTTATAGTAAGGTATTAAAGAACTTCCTATGGAGTGGACTACTTGGTACATAAAAATACCAAGAGTTAAATGAACTATACAATATGCACTCCAAAACAATTTAGTGGATTGGTTATAAGTTCAATCAAAGCTTTAAGTAAAGCACCGCTAGCTAAAAACATATGGAAACTTTGTAGTGATAAAGAGGATATATGGGTTAAATGGATGCATCTATACCACTTAAAGGAAGCCAACATATAAAATGTTACTGTCAGTTCCAACATGTCTTGGACCCTCAAACAGATCCTTCAAACCTAAAATCAGATGCAAATAGCAATGAAACATATAATTTATGATGGCAAGAACACTTCTTTTTGTTTAACCATTGGCATGCACTAAGTACTTGATACAAGTTAAGGGAGCTTCATGCATGGAGGAATGTAATACAGACACCAAAACCAAAGTTCAAGCACTTATTAGAGGAAATCAGTGGATCTGACCATATCATTCATATAAGGGGCTCCAAAATATATTTTACAACCTTCCATCATACAATTTGGATTGAAACAAAACAGATATTATCTAATGGTTATCTAACAATTCTAAGCACTTCACGGTGAGAACATGCAAAAACTTAATAATGGATACACTAGGTACCTAAGTTCAATGGTACAGGCTGGTATGGGATACCATGACATCCCTTAATCATTCCTTCATATTATGGTTAGCCATCCCGATCGTTTACTCACCATGGACTTCTTAAAGTTCAACATTCCTAAATATGAATGTGAGCTATATTATGCACAGCTAGAAGACATCAACTATTTGTTTTCCAACTGACACTGTGCATTTATTTGGCAGGTATAAAGTAGAATCCCCTTACTTCTAGGAGTCCACTCCATAGCAAAAGAATGGTCAAGCATGATCACCGGGGACTCATCAAAGTTGCAGAACAAAGGTGATACTAAACTCTTTAGAATGTACTTTTAGCGTGACCATAGATTATGTATGGAAGAGAAGAAAAAGGAAGATATTTGGAGATGAACCAGTGAACCACGTGGACTTACGTCACAAGCTTCTCCTTCATATACGGCTAGCAGCAATTGCTACATAGTTACGTATCCAAATTACACCGGGCATGAAACTAAGGTGGAGCTTATGAAGTTATCAAATGAAGTTTTTGTAAAGCTCCAGGAAACTCGTTTTGTGTCGGGCCTTTTTTCCTACACAAGGGATAGTTGTGTGCTCAATTTTATTCGTCGCTGCAATTACTTATCTTTAAAAAAAAGTGATATGAGAACCTTAAAAATTGTGTGTATTTTTGATGTGACACATAGAGTATGATGGTTGATCAAAGCTTATTTATTAATGTCATAATAGGGCGTGTATTATTCTTTTGCATGAAGTCATATTCAAGCACGTACCAATCTGGAATGAATTAGCCAGCTTCAAAATAATACTGTACAATTTCGTTGTCGAGAACTTAGTATTTGAAATTAAAATTGTTCTAGACTTGAACATTATCTGTACAATTCCGTTGTCTAGAGTTTAGTTTTTGGAATTAAATTTGGTCTAGACTTGAGCATTATAGTCTAAACTTCCAACATTACATAATTCCTGTCCATTTCTTTTTATTGTTGGTCCATAAATTCTCATTATAATAATCTACTTGAAACAGCAATTATCAATCATATAAATAGTTTGTTCTAGCTTAAGACCCGAATATATTAGCACGTTTGTCAATAAAACATGCAAAGTTATATTTGAATTATCATTATTTGAACGTCTTACTGGAGTAAGTACCCTAGAAACTAATTGGCTGCAACAGAAATTTTTTACACCATGGTATCCTAAGTGCTCCTAACGTTTTGTCGGCTCAAAATAAAGTAAAAAACAGGACCTGGTGAATAAGTAATATACAAATATGTAAACTTTAAAAATATATTTTTATTATTAAAAATCAAGTCATAAATCTATACACTTAATAAAATACTAAATAATCATAACACCAACTAATATCTCACAAATGTCAGCAACAATAAAATCACCAAAAAATTATAGCAATAATAAAATAGTAGTAGCAACAACCAAATTGTAGTATCATATTATAAAATATCAAGAGAATTGTACTAACAAGTACACAAATGATCATGAAAAATAATTTCTCCTGATATTTCTAGATGTAAAATCATTAATAATAATATCAATATCAATATTATCCAACATATCCTTCTCGATATATAAAATAACTAAATCATTCATCATTTTTGTAATATTGATAATCTCAATTAAGTTTTCAATAATTTTAATTTTGAAAA
The DNA here is from genome assembly GCA_025504915.1 of Erythroxylum reticulatum. Lineage (NCBI taxonomy): Eukaryota > Viridiplantae > Streptophyta > Magnoliopsida > Malpighiales > Erythroxylaceae > Erythroxylum > Erythroxylum reticulatum. The sequence continues at coordinate 2,835 of JANSVA010010883.1, read as the reverse complement.
ACTTCTCTCAATTGATGTTACAGTCACAGATACAGTCAATAGAATTTGATAAGTGATTGAAACATTTGAATAACAATATGCAACGTTAATAAATTCAAGAATTTCAATAAATGACATTAACTTATTTGACAATGTCATTTGTAACACTTTTAATTAAAAAAAGATCTTTTAAATCCACATCTAACACATTATTACGAGAAAAAGTAGCTATAAAATTAGTGAAAAGTTCTTTTAGTTTATGATCATCTAATAACTTCAACTTCTTTTAATCAAATGAAAAATCCAAAAATACTTTAAAATATTGTTAATTATTCAAATTTATTCTTCAACAAATTGTCACATCCACAATAACTGTATAAGTTTTAAAAGAGAGATGGGTCATTATATATTACGGATAAAGATATGATATACCAATGAATGTATACTTTCTTTTAAGAAAATAGCCAATATTACAAATTTACCACAATAATTTTTTCCAATTTTTTATTATATACTTTTAGATAAATGATATCTTGTCTTACTAATTTAAAAGCTAATTTTTTTAAAAAATCTAATCTCCAAAAATCATCAACCCCACATGAAAGGCTATGAAAGCTGTTTTTTTTTTAAAATTGGAGTTTAAACGAAAATATTAAGATCAAATATTATTATATCAATAAAATATATCATTGTTAATAACGATTTTAGCATACATTTCAATGGAAGGTTGAAACTAAACTCTTTTTAACTCTATTTAATAAAACTTGAAATTCAAAATAAAAAATTTAACCATATATTTTTTCTTTTCAATTTCTAAAAGATAAATATCTTGAAGCAAATTTATTGATTTTTCAATTTCTACCCTCCCTTAATGAATAGATTTATTAATTTTTTAAATTTTAACTCTTTTAATAAATAAATTTCTTAATTTTTAATTTAAACCCATTTAATAAATCGGCCCTATAAATCTAGGCCCTCGGCATGGGCCAGCACTGCTGCCCCACATGCTCTACGAACAGCTTCCCAAGCTATTTAAAAAGCCTTATATATACACACACACACATATATATAAGGAAAGATGATCCATATTAACCAAAGTCGCAAACTAGCTCGTTAACATTGCGTTTGGTTACTATCTTCAATATATAGAGACGGAATGAGACGAAAATTTGGAGACGTAACAAAACAAAAATTGGAGACAGTGAAGTGTTTGGTTGTGATGGATAGAACAGAAAAAATTGTCTCCGTCTTGAGGACAAAAATGTGTTTGGTTGCAGTGGACAAAACATAAAAACAGTATCAATGACGAAAATGCCCATGCAGTATAATATGATTAGAAATATGCAATTCATTGATTATTTTGAAACGAATGATTTGTATTAGTAAAAAAGTTAAGAAACAATAATAATAACAATAACAATAAAAAATAACTTTCTTATAATAATAATAATAATAATAACAACAACAACAACAACGATAACAATAAATAATAATAATAATAATAATAACAATAATAATAATAATAATAATAATAATAATAACAACAACAACAACAACAACAACAACAACAACAACAACAACAAGAATAAGAATAAGAATAATATAAGTTCCTTTATTGTACTAATCAGTTGATCGGTGTCATGCATAATCTTTGAAGCTGTTGCTTTAATTTCTTCGGCTAGATTATAAAGAGTATGATCTTTAGGAAGGTGATATAGAGGATCTATATGTCTTGTATGCAGACTTATTTCGTGCAATATATTTGATCCTTAGTGCATCTAATGCCTCTTGTCGGTAGTACTTGTCGGTAGTGCTTGTTTTTTATGCCGACGAATCTTTTACTCTTCAATAATGATCAATCCGTCGTCATTATCTTCTTGTGCAGATTTGGTAGTGGTAGGACAGTGTGCACAATGATGATCTGGATAGTCTCGTAGTTGCTTGCAAAGTGCATATTTCCATGCATTACTGACAAATTCAAAAAAGTCATCAAGCTTATCAAATGGTTGTTTGAAATTCTGAATCAGATATTGAGGTTGAGCTTGTTGATAGTGTCCTAATGAAATTCATATCGTAGAGGTTCATCTACTGGTGGATATAATAAATTGCTAACTCCGACTTGTAAATAAGCAATCCTTGGTACTTTAATTTTTGCTTTGGTGGCAGTATCTACTTCAGCTTCTTCAAAGATTGGATAACTGCTATAGATCTTGATGTATATTTCTCGATCTTTAGCAAATCTATCTTTGTAATTCTTGATCGCATGAGTTAATCCAAGAGGAAACTCTAATAAAAGTTGTAGATTCTGAACGTAGATAGTGTCAATTAGTCCACTCTGGAATAGTAAATAGGTAGTCAAAGGGTCAGCTCCGGGGAAGACAATAGCTTTCGGTCCATATCTTCCTCTGTTCTGGGGATAGTATTGAAATTGCTTCATCTCTGGAGTTCATTCGTTTAGTGATTGAAAACAATAAATAAACATTTCGGATGTTAATATTCTGGCTTCTTCTTACACTGCTTTTGATGGAATTGAATGAATCCTTTCCAAATCTATGGCTTTTCCAAGAGAGACCATATTTGATGATGTAGTAGATGGTGATGTCAAAACTATCTTGTATTGTGGTTTAGAAGGTGGTGTCTGCTGAAAATCCTTGAATGCTTTTTCTGCTTCCGCTTGAGTGGAGAAACTTTTATGAATAATTCCACTTTTTCCATTAATGTGTATAGCTGCTTTATGCCATTGATCATAGATGCCTGCCATGGGGCCGTTGTAAATCACATAATACTTAGATTCATGATGATCAAGTTGTTTCTGTGAAGTAGTAGGTGGAGGTGTAGATGGTTTTTGTGGTGAAA
>JANSVA010010873.1:0-15780 GCA_025504915.1 Erythroxylum reticulatum | reverse complement strand
TAGGTTGTTCGGTGGTTAGGTTTAATTAACGATCGTATCTTGATTAAACAAAACCTAAGGGAAAACTCGAGTTAATTGTTAACCCACGATAAATAATTGCTAGGAGAGGTTAAGAACAAAAAATTAATAAAATTTGCTTAATTAGGGTGTAGGCTGAGATTAAACCAAAGAACTGGATTCCTACCGAATTCCCCACCTTTATCATTTTTTTGCATGCTTTCTTTAATTTTTTATTAGTTAGTTTTATTTTATTTTCGTCTTTAAAAATTCAAAACCTCCTTTTTCCTAAACACCAGTTAATTTCATTCCTTAAACTTTACACATTCTCTGTGGGATCGACCTAGCCTTGCCACTGCTATAGTAGTAGTCTAGTTATTTTATTTTGACTAGTATAATGATGTACGGTCAAATTTTGGCGCCATTGCCAGGGAGTACGGTGTTTTAGTTTTTGTTTATGATTTAATTGGTGTTTTGTATATATTTGTTTGTGATTGATTTCCTTCTTGTTATTTTGTTATATTTCATTTTTTGTTTCGTGTTAGAAAAAAATTTGATATGGACGGAAGCAATTTCTTTTTAACTTATATTTTCAATCCTATAATAATGTTTGGTCTGATCAACCTAACTTTTGTTATGGATGGAATAATCATCAGAATTACTTCCATGATAGTTTGTAGGATGCACTGTAATTCTCATATAGACCAGAAGCTTCCTATCACAACTCCGGTCCATCTCTGAAAGAGTTGATGTTGCAATTACAGGAGAATACTTTACAATTCCATAAGGATGGAAGGCAATTTCCAAAAAACACATGGTCCAATGCCCAAGATTCGGAGGGCCAACCCGATTCAGTTGCTTCTCTTAAAGAACTTGTTAATAATATTGCTACTAATAATTTGCAATTTTTACAGGATATGCAGTAACAGTTGCAAAGATTCTGACAGGAGACAAAAGCAAGTCAACAAAGCATGGAACACCAATTTGGTCAGATTGTAATAAGTCTTGATCATCTAGAATCGCAAAGCGAAGAGGAGCAGCTGTATCAACCCGAGGTGTACCCAATGGACATTTGTGTGGAAACATTACAAAGTGACGAGGAGCTTAAGAATTTTGAGGTCATCCCTCAATGAATTGTTTGTGCCGAAGAAGTTGAAAACAAGCTTGAAGCTGACAAGGACACATTTTTTAGCTCTAAGGTAAGTATTGAGTCTATCATTATTTTTTAAACTAACTTTTTACCTTTACATAACAAACTGGAGGAATTAAATGATGAAGAAAAAGGTGAAGAGAAGTTAGAAATATTTTCAGAATGTATGGACTCAGTTAGAATTGAGAGTCTAAGGATAGGGAAGATGCTAAATGAGGATGATGATCAACTAAGGCCCTATCCGGAACTACCTCACGTGGAGGAGCCACATATGACACTCGAAGATCATAATTTTTTCACGTGAGGAGAAAAAGGAGTCGAGCCAGCGACCCTAAACAAAGACGCTTTTTGGGAGGCAACCTAAGGAAAGTAAATTTCTTTTCCCTTACATTTTCGCATTATCTTTTTATATGCATGTGTGTTTTTGATTTTGTTTGTTTTACTTGTTTTCAAGTTTTTAATCAAAATGAGAGAAAGAATAAAACAAATGAAACAAACATTTTCTCATTTTCCATTGCTTCTTGGATTATATAATCATGATTAGAGTGTGAATTGACTAGAAAATTTCATAGCAACTTTAACATGTACTTTTGCTCTTGTGATTGGTCAATATGCATTATCTTTAAAAGAGTAGTGACTAATGGTAGATAAAGCCGGTGAGATTTTGAGTCTTATTTGACTGATACATCCATGTCAGTCTCATTGCCTTTTGATAATGTGTGGCCTTCATAATATATACGTCCTGATTTTGCATTGATTTTCTATTCAAGACCAGATTTTTATCACATGCATTAACATGGATATGGTTAGGCATTCTTTGTTTTTCATAAACTACACTGACTAAATAACCTATCCTATCGACATGAATTTTCCCTTGATAAACCCCTTTAAGCTTTAACCTTTTTCTTGTATAAACCACATTTTATTATTTTAAACTTAACCAAATGTCCTACCTAAGTCATAAAGCTAGTGGAACATTTGTGATTGTTAAGTTTTTTGATATACAAAATTCTAAGTGTGGAGGTGTACAGATGTGAGGGTTGGTTATAATCTTGGGATGTTATTTTATGTCTTATCATTGAAATTCCCATGATGATGTAGTTTATTTTAATTTTTATAGGAAAAAAAGAAAAAAAGAAGAGAAAAGAAAATAAAAAAGAAGAAAAAGGGAAAAGAAAAGAAAAAGAAAAAAGAAAACAAAAAGGAAAAAAAGGAAGAATTGCATATGTGTTGAAAAGTTGTTTATAGTTTATGCATCTTCCTATAGTTGTAATGGATGTGTTATTTTGAGTATATTGAATATGAGGTAGAGGTTGGCTTGGAAGGTTCACTCTGATGATTTCATTGGCATAAATTGTATGAGTGATTCCTTCGGATTAATATATGCTTCATGTGGTTTGTGTATAAGAGTTGAATAAGATTGTGAAATATAAATGTTGCATTTGTCATAGCTGACGGTACCCAGTTTGTGATGAGTGTTGCTTTGTTTCACTAGCTTTGATGACTTTCATGGTACTTGATCCAAATATATCTCACCTCACCTTTGCCTACATTACAACTTTGAAAAGTCCTTTGATTCATAATTTTGCATGTGAATTTTATTGGTGGAGAAATGAAATGATATGCAAAGTTATGGATCATCATGATCATGAATGGTGTTAAGTGTACCTATGGATATATTTTAGTTAAACACATTTTCTGAGTCTACCATTAGATCGCTCAGTTTTTGAAGATGATGAATGTTGATTGATCATGAGTAAAAGCTTGGTATGTTGATTTCTTGTTATAATTTTTGAAAGTTATTCATCTTTGTTTATGATTATATAATCTTGGAAAAATATGGAAATTAAGTCAATGTTTTGGGTCAATGAGCTTAATTTTGATGTTTTGCTCGAGGACGGTCAAAAGCTAAATGTGGTGGAAATTGATATGTGCTTAATTATTGATATATTTAATTATTTAATTATTTACACTTAGCGATTAATGATACGAAAATGCTTAATATACTCACTTTAATTAGTATATGATTTTAGGTATAATTTGGAAGCAAAGAAATTAAAGTGAGTTGAAAGCACCATATATGGGTCATTTTTTGAAGATTTATTTTCACTTGTCATTGTGGAGCAAGAAAAAGAAAAAAAAGAAGAAGACAAGAAAAATCAAAATACAAAGAAGGAAAAATGGAAAGCAGTGAAACCGTAGCTCCAAAAGAATAAAATGTCAATGGCCCAACGTTTAGTAGACATTGTTTTACTTACAAATGACCAAAGCGACAACATAGAAGGCATGGGCAGAGGAGTCAAAATGCAAGCGTGCACTGCTTTGACGCAGGATGCTATGTGTTTTATTGAAAACACACGGTAAAAGTAGGAGGCACAAAAGAAGGTTTGATGTGACCTTTATTTGTCTTGTAAATGCTATAGTAGCGGGCTAAATAAGAACAGGAGAGGAAAGAAACAACAAAGTGCGGCGTTTGAAGAGAAGGGAGCTGCGATGCAGTAGGTGTGAGCCATGGACGGCTTGGTGCTGGCGTGCGGCTGGGAGAGCTGGAGAAGAATGAAGGGCACAGAGGATTTTAAAGAAACAGCGAGATTAATTTGTCTAATCAAGGAACAGTGGACGCTACAGTATAGGGGCAAGACCAAGCTGCAGTGGAGGCGCAGAGGGGCAAGCATATTAAGAAGAGAACTGCATGAGTTTAGCGCGGTGGACTGCGTTTTAATGCAGTGAAGGGATTTTTGGCTAGGGATTGAAATGAAGGATGAAATATTTTTCGAGAAAGATTCACGAAAGACTAAACATCCCAATGTTAGTTCGGAGGTGACATCAACACCGACGACTCAAGTTAAGTAATTTTTTTGTTGTTTCTTTCTCTCATTAGGAATTAATTGTGTTAATCTATTTTAATTGATTTGGGTATTGTGTATGGATAATCGGATATTCGTTATTATTCGTTTATTTGCATATGAACCTATTGGGTATTGTGAGTTGATAATTTTAATGCATTCATTGAATCGTTAATTTCAAACGATTGCTAGAATTTTGATATAATCTGTAATTGTTATGTTGAAATTCATATGTAGCGACTAATGATTTGTAATCATTAGGGATAACATGACCTAGGTTAAACGACGCATCGTATATGGTAGTTTCCTTGATTAATCAGTTTTCCTAATTCATAATGCTATTGCCTAATTAAATCTAGAGATCGTATCCTAGGTTGTTCAATGGTTAGGTTTAATTAACGATCATATCTTGATTAAACAAAACCTAAGGGAAAACACGGGTTAATTGTTAACCCACGATTAATAATTGCTAGAAGAGGTTAAAGAACAACAAATTAATAAAATTTGCTTAATTAGGGTGTAGGTCGAGATTGAACCAAAAAGTCGAGTCCCTACTAAATTCCCTAGCTTTATAATTTTTTTGCATGTTTTCTTTAGTTTGTTTTTATTAGTTAGTTTTATTTTATTTTTTCTTTGAAAATCCAAAACCCCCTTTTTCCTAAACACTTTTTAATTTCATTCCATAAACTTTACACACACTCTCTATGGGACCGACCTAGACTTGCCACGGCTATAGTATTAGTCTAGTTATTTTATTTTGACTAACGTAACGACGTACGGTCAAGAGCAATCAATTAAGGTAACGAAGCGCGGTCAAGAGCAATCAATTAAGGTTATTTAGGTGGATTTGAAACCTAGACACTAATTCTTGAAATCGGTAATTTCTTAAGTGATTTCTCAATTCTCTGTTTAATCTTGCTGCGTGTTTTATTTTATTTGCTTAAGTTTTAGTTTCTTTAATTAACAATCAAAATCAAATTCAAAGGCTAGATAATAGGAACAATAACTACTAGTATTCATTATCATTGTAGGATCGACCCGTTCTTGCAGATACTAGCTATAACTACAATATGCATTTGTAGTTATTACACATAGAAAGAGTCAACCAAGTTTTTGGGACCATTACTGGGGACTTTGATATTAGGAACACTTGAATGCTACCACTCTAGTTATTATTTTTTGGTATTTATTTTATTTTATTTTATGTATTTTATTCTATTATTGACTTATTCATTTAATTGTCTTTTGAACCACTCTACTTTGATTTTAAGTTATGACTTATTTTTAGGATTTTGAGATTTAAAGTCATAGCCATAATTCAAAATAGATAGATGGAGCATATAGTACCTTTATGGGTGACATAATATGTCTTCGCAATCTATAACATCACAAAATGGTAGAGAGAGGTTTCCTCACATGTTTTTGGAGGCTAAGTGGATATCTATGCTAACTTGCTACATTTTTAGGAGTATTTATTACAATCATAAATGTCGAGCACCATCTTATATGTAACAGTCCAGACCACCCGTTTGTAGATATTGTTTACTTTGGGCCTTAGCCTCTCGAGCCTCACGCCCTCACAGTTTTGTTCCTCTCTGAAGCCTACTCGCGGCTTCCACGGGGAAAATGCATCTACAAGGGAGAGGTTTCCACATCTTAGAAGGTATGTTTTGTTCTCTTCTCCAGCCGATATGGGATACCCCTAAGTATCCACCCCCTTAGGAAGCCTAGTGTCCACACTGGCATACCACTCGGGTACTGGCTCTGATACCAAATGTAACTTCAATATTCTCTCCTCTTTATACTCATCATAAACTGGCTCTAATTCTTCCCCAAATTTGGCCAAATACAGGCAAGCTAAAAAAACTTAGTCCTCTCTACAAGTAAACAGTTGAACTTGTGAATTATTACCACCTTTAATTCCTGATGAATAAATGTAGTTTTGTCCCTTCTATGTCACCTCACACTTCTATCGCTCTTTTCAGCATTGATTGGATCATGGTTAATTTTGCTAGTTGTGGCAGTTCGTACATAATTTCTTCAGTATCTTGAATAAGGAAGTCTAATGCTAAATCGGCTTGGCAATTGCTACTATATAGCTTTTTAACACCATATCATGAGACATGATTTTCACTCGTTAAAAGTTTCCTTTCTAGGTTCATCTTCATGTGTTTCTAATAGCCAATTTTAGGCTTGTCTCTTCCACCATGGAAATGTCGTATCCTTTTATTTTTAGCTTTACAAACAAAATTTTGGTATTCTATCATGGGTTTATCTTCAAAATAATTCTCTAAAACCAACCTCTCAATCCAAATAATCTTCTACAACAAACTTATCATAAACATCAATAAATTCAATCTTAATTCTCCCACCATCCAACTCAAGCGAGTTACTAGGCAGGGAGTAACCACTATTCAATTCTACCTCGTGTTGTTGGATTTTGGTTCCAATTCATGAAACACCACTCCGAGACCTTCTCCTCAAAAGAGCCTCCAAAAGCATACAACACCTTATGCGCTCAAGGTTAGCTTTCAAGAGGCTAACCACTCTCCCAAACTTCTCTATATTCTCTATCCTCTCTCCCCTGTCTCTTTTTCATAAAAATACTCCCCTCCTCACTCCTGCACAATGGGCCCTACTGTTACCAAGTTAGTTAGGATTGCCTCCTTTTTCCCCTGCAGCCCATCACTCAATCTTCTAGAATATACCCTCAACACCACGTGTCCCTTCTTCCTTTTATAAAATTTTGTAATTAAGGGTTTATCATTACCCCCATCGACAAGTTTCACCTTGTCCTCAAGGTAAAAATCTGGGAAGAGCTTATCAATAGTTTCATAATCTTGCCAAGTACTGTCATGATTTGATAAATCCTTCTATTTCACTAATACCTCTTCCCTACCATCAATCAATTTCCAGATTTTCCTTACCAATTCTGGTTATAACAGTAGCTCATTTTCCTCAGTTAATGATTGTGGTAAGAGTTATAGGTTAGGAGGTGGCTGTACTGACTTCTTTAGATGAGAAACATGGAAAGTGGAGTGTATTTTAGCAGTTGGGGGTAATTCCAGGCGGTAGGCAACTTTGCCAATTTTCTCAATTATTTTAAAAGGTCTATAAAACCTAGGAATCAACTCTTCATTCACCCTCTTTGCCAAGGACTTCATTCGATAAGGTCTGATCTTGATGTAGACCAGTTCTTTGACTTCAAACTCCACATCCCTTCGATGTTTATCTACTGTATTCTTCATGTGTTATTGAGCCTTTTCCAAATGTTCCTTCAACTCCTTGATTACTGAATTCCTCTCCTTCACTAACTCATTAACATCTTCCATAGTTGAAGTGAGGTCTTCTAACTTGAATAAGGTAGGGGGTCCCTCCCATATAGGGCCTTAAAAGGAGACATCCCTGTAGACTGATTAAAATTGGTATTGTACTAATATTCCACCCAAGGCAACCACTTCACTCACCTTTTTGGCTGACTCCCAACAAAACATCTGAGATAGGCTTCCTACTTTAGTTTGTCCATCTATCTCTGGATGATAGGAAGAACTAAATCGAAGGGTAGTTCCAGAGAGCTTAAAGATTTCCTACCAAAATAAACTCATAAACAACTTATCCCTATCTAAAATAATGGATTTAGGGAATCCATATAGTTTTACTATCTCCCTTACAAAAACAACAATCACTTCCTTGGCAGTATAAGGGTGAGAAAAGGATATGAAATGTCCATATTTTTTCAACCGATCCATCACCACCATAATAGTATCAAGCTTATTGGATTTTGGTTATCCCGTGATGAAGACCATGCTAATATCCTCCCAAACTCTTTGGGGAATGAGTAACGGTTGTAGAAGTCTAGCTGGGCTCAAGGCTTCATACTTGCACTTCTTGCATATCTCACAGTTTGCAACATATTTCTGAATATCTTTCTTGATTCCTTCCCAATGCATAAAAGTGGATAAGCTCTTATATGTTCGTAAATACCCGAAATGTCCACCAATTGGTGTGCAGTGGAATTCTCTCATCAGTAGGGGAATTCTTGACGACCCCTTGGGAAGCACCATTCAGCCTTTAAATAAAAGATTACCTCCTTTGATTGAAAATTCTGCTAGAAGATGTTCTCCTTTAATTCCCTTTTGCCAAATTGCATATAACTTCTTATCCTTCTTAACTTCCTCCTCCCATTGTCCAAAATCTTCATACTAGCATACTGTGAAAGCCTTAAGTTTTAGGTTATCCTCTCTCCTAGACAAAGCATCTGCCACCTTATTTTCTTTTCTAGCTTTATAAAGGATTTCAAACTTGTATTCCATTAACTTGGATACCCATTTCTGTTGATCCTCACTGAGATTGCACTGTTCCAATAAGAACTTAAGAGGATTTTGGTTGATTTTAATGACGAAAGAGTGTCCCAACAGATAGTGATGCCACCTTTTTACTACTAAAACAATGGCCATTAATTCCCTCTCATAGACTGAACTATTTTTCTTAGCTGAGAAAAAAGCTTGGCTAAAATATGCAATGGGGCGTCCATTTTGCATCAGTACAACCCCCACTCCCCACCCCGATGCGTCAGTTTCCAATTCAAAAGGTCGGGAAAAATTAGGTATAGCTAAGACCAGCATAGTGGTCATTTCCTTCTTGAGTTATTCAAAGGCTTGTTGGCTTTCTTTGCTCCATAAGAAGGCATCTTTCTTGAGAAGAGCTGTAAGCGGTTCAACCATTTTCCCATAATGTCTTACTAATCTTTTATAGTATCCCGTTAGGCCAAGGAATCTGATAGGACACTAGTAATGCTTACTGAATATATATTCTATTATAATATCGAAACACCCAGTACACCCAGTGTTCTCTAAGAGAATGATAGAGAATCCCTTACGTATTAGATTAGAAAAATAGAAAAAATATAGCAGTAATGTAGGATAGCCCAAGACACTTTCCTTTAGTAGCCACCTTATGGCCATTGCCTAATCTGATTCCTAATGCTCTACTCATCCCTACAGTCAACCCAAGACCATTGGCTAACTTCGGTGAAAAGAAGTTATGGTCGGCCTCGCTATCAACTAGGATCATAATAGGGACTCCCTGTAGCTTCCCTTCTAATCTCATAGTTTTAGTCTTGGGTATCATTGCCTCCTTAACATTGAATACTCCCATAGTTCGGCATTATAGGGCTATGTCTCCCTCCTCTTTCATTTCTTCCTCCAATGCGATGATTTCTCCATCCTCATTCAAGATTTCGTTGTCATCCAAAATCAATAGCCTCAATTGCTTTTCCGCACACTGGTGTAGAGGATGAAACCTCTCCCTGCATCTGAAGCAAAGGCCCTTGACTTTTCTGTCCATAAGTTCGTGACAAGAGAGATTTTGTAGCCCTTTATTCCTCTCTGTCAAAGCCCTTCTGTCACCTTCCGACCTTCATGTTGGGGTTGCAAGGGTGGAAACTCTCATTTTGCTCTATGCATGGGATTTGGGTTAAGACCTGGATGTCTCCCGAGTTCTTCCCTCCCCAAACCCGCCAGTAAACTTCCCATAACCCATTGGGTGTGAGTGCTCCGTATCCCTCTGGTTCGGGTTGATATGCAAGCTGCTCCTAAAAAAAATCCCTCAATTTGCATCCAGACGTGCGGTTGAGAGATGGAGTTTTCGATAGCTCCACCTTCGTCATTAGCCTCATCCTCCACTGCCCTGACGATTTTCATCAATTGATATCGGTTCACTGGCCTAAACGTACATAGCCATCGACGTATATCTGCTCTCAACCCACTCACGAAGTACCCCATATATTGCTCCTTGGGTAGTCGACCCACTTGTGGCAAGATGAATTCGAAGGCTTCAATATATTCCTCCATCGAGTCAGTTTTTCACAAATTCGATAGCTCTTCGAATGGGTTGTCAAATCTTTTCCCTCCATAATGCTCAATTAGAGCCCTCTTAAACTTCTCCCAATCTAGGTCCTCTTTCGTCTCCCTCAACAGATTAAACCAATGTATGGTTGAACTTTCCATGCTCAGAAGAGCTAGCTTCATTTTTATTGGCTCTGAGGTATTATAAACTTCAAAATACACCTCCGCCCTAGTGATCCACCCTATTAGATCAGACCCATCAATCATAGGTATTTCCACCTTATGGACCGACCTTTGGTATTCCTCCATCATGTCATAGGAATGCTCCATCAGAGTTGGTTGTCTCCTTTCACCAGCCATAGTTTACCCCCTCCCTAAGGCATCACCACTCCCCTGTCCTTCCTCCGGTCTTTTTCCCACCATCTTGCTCATTTCCAACAGCAATGCTCACTGCATTTCCCCCATAGCCATCTGCATAGATGATTGAATTTCCTCAACTCCAACTTCCAGATTCACCATACGAGATTCCAACAATTCTACTCTACCAGACATCTTAGGTGGCATCAAGGTAGGTTACTCAAAATTCTCAAGTCTCCGAAAAAAAGATTGATCCTCCCCTCCCTATTGAGAAAGTATCCGTCAGGTTCGACCAATGTTAGAAATCTAGCTTAATACACTAGGGTTGTATTATATTGATGATTGATAATAGAGGAAGTGTGCTGCTATTATAAGGTGGTTCTAATGAACACCTTCTATCCAGAGCTGGATCAGCTCCTTATAGAGAACAATATTCTTCCTTCTAACTAATTGAATATTTCTTTTCTCTCCCTGTCTCCTACTTAGCTACCCCACCCGTACATTCAGTTATTTATCCCAACCTTGTACCCAATCTACACCCCCACACTACTAACTAACTTTTGCATCATTCCCGATAGCCGCCTCTCTCTTTCTCCTCCAGTACACTGTCCATATCTTAGGTTTATTGTAATTGGTCCTAACATTAGCTCCTTATTACTTCTTTGAACAAAAATTGTTGTAGTAATTGGTATCAAATCTATTTGATTCTTAGTGAGTATTGGTGAAGTTGACAATGGTGGAAGGAACTAGGTTGATCGATGTAAGAAGGTTAGAAGAGAACATGAGGAATCATTTTTGTGATATAGTCTTGAAGTATGAAAGAATGATTGAAGAATTCAAAGAATGGATGTTGCAATTGCATCAATAATCTAATCAGTAGAAAATCAATAAAGAGGAAGCTAGGTGATAGATGAAGAGTAAATCAAGAAGTAGTTTTTCAGTTCCCACTGGCTTTAGTAAAGTGTAACTTTTGCAATTTGATGGAACATAATTTAGAGGCTGGGTTAATCACTGCAAACATTTGTTTTTCCTAGATGAAACGCCACCATAATTGAAGGTTAAAATTGTGACTATTGATTTGATTGGAGAAGCTTTATCTTATGATCTCACATGCAGTATCTTATCCACGGTCGGTTGATCGAGAGATCTCTCCAACCTGCCTCCTTTCCATTACGGATGTTGGTGCCTTCTTCGTCGAACCTATTTTTGAAGAAGATTGGCAGTTAGTTCTGTCAAAGGACAAGGTTGGCTAAAATCTAAGTTAACCTACACTTAACTAAGAATTTTAGTGATAATTGCTACTTACTTTATTACATAATGTAATAGCCTTATATAGGCAATGAAACATAAAAGTCCTACCTAAATTAAAATTCCTATTTAAGTTGTTTTTATTAACCTAATTATAACAGAAACTAGTGCAGAAATAATAGGGAAATAATAGAATCCTACTAAAAATAAATTACTCTCTAATAGCTTCCTAATAAGCACCCCTCTTTGTAAGCAACTTGCTATGCGCCTCCCATTTCTGTGACCTCAACCACATTTTTTCCCACAAATGCATCCATGTCACTTTGCAACAACATCAACTTTATATGAATAATAGATTGACAAGTGAGCCTCATAGTTGGGGAGAATAATTGATAGCACTGAAATAAAGGTTTGCAAAAATGACTTTTGATGATCTTGTAGAGGAATTGAAGGATTGAAGGCAAACTTGTACTATTAAAGAGTATTGAGCTTTGTTTGATTTTCACTCTTAGGAACGAAGTGTTATAAGAGGTTCAGCAATGTCTATAATAAACCCAAAATCGAATGAAGAAATACTATGACAACAAGCACAAGAATTTCACCTTTGAACTTGAGGAATGGGTTTGGCTACAACTGCAACTATACAAACCGAAATCAACATCTCTCTGGTCCTTCCACAGGCTTACTACTCGCTATTATGGGCCTTACAAAATATTACACAAGGTAGGAAAGGGGGCTTATAAATTCTAATTACCTTCTAACAATTGCATAGATGATGTCTTCCATATCTCCTTATTGACAGAGTTTAAAGGTAACCCACCTGCAACTACACCATCGTTGTCGCCACTAAAAGATAGCAACATGATACCTATTCCATATGTTGTCCTCAAAACTCCTCTGAATTAGGGAAATCGAGAACTTTTGATACAATGTGAAGGGTTATTTGAAGAAGGAGCTACGTGGGAAACTTAAGATCACTTCAAGATGGCTTATCCTGACTTCATGCTTGAGGACAAGCTTGTTGACGGGGAGGAGAGTGATGATATGAATGCATTTGTGGGATAAACCTACACAGGGAGGGGAGAAATACATGGCTGGTTGAGGTGGTAGATTTTCCCACTTATTTTGTTGACATATAAGATAGTGTTGTACAAAGTCTTTTTTGTAGTTTTTTTACAAAATTTTTGTTGTTTTTCATGCCCTTCTAATAAAAATATTTATTACTATGACATAATGTTTTCTGTATCCCTTTATATTTCTATATCCTTTATTGTCTCTTGCTGAATAACTTCAAAAAAAGGGACTATGGGTTGCAAGATACCATAATATTGCCATTCCTCTTTGTCCTTCCTAGACAAGGCGTCTACTGCCATATTTAGTCTTCCTATTTTATATTCCACCCTAAAATTATAGCCAAGCTACCTACTAATCCATTGTTACCGAGGGAAAGTAGTTAACCTTTGTTCCATTAGATATTTAAGACTGTATTGATCATTCTTAATGAGAAACGAATGCCCCCATAGGTAAGGTCTCCAATGTGCAACCGCCTTGGCCAGTGTAATGAGCTCCCTTTCATATGCTAATTTTAAATGCCTGTTGGCTTGTTTTCTGCTGAAAAACACTATATATGTCCTTGTTGTTGAAGAAGATTGGGGTGCGAGGCCTAAGAGGTCGAGCCCCAAAGAAGACAATATCTGCAAGCTGGTGGTCTCAGCTGTTACATTTGATATTAGAGCCAGTACCTGAGTGGTATGCCAGTGCAGACATTGGGCCTCCCAAGGGGGGTGGATACTTAGGGGTATCCCATATCGGCTGGAGAGGAGGACGAAACATTCCTTATAAGGATGTGAAAACCTCTCCCTTATAGACGCGTTTTCCCTGTGGAATCCAAAAGTAGGCTTCGGGGAGGAACAAAATTGTGAGGGAGGCCTGAGAGGCTGAGGCCCAAATGGACAATATCTGTAAGCGGGTGGTCTGGGCTGTTACATTATATATAGGTGCAATCAAGTATGTACAATCAAACTCAAGGTGCATTATAAGAAAATAGTTATAATTCAGAATGGAATGACTTTTATGCCTATAGATGGAACAATTATGTTCCCTTGAAAATTTACAACACGAAGCACCTCCAGTTAATGAGCCAACTCAGAAAGATATGATAGCCAGTTTTATTCAAGAATCAATTATGAGACATCATAAAACATAGGCTCATATACAGGGTATGGCGAACCAGATTGACCAGTGGGTAAAGATGATATCCAATAAGATTAAAGGGAGTTTACCGAGTCCTACTAAAATAAATCCTAAAGACTTTATAATGGCAATCACCTTAGGAGTGGAAATTAGCTTCTAGAAGAAGACAAAAATGAAGGAGAAGAAGTCTCCATCCAAGAAGAGGAAGTAGAGAAGTCGTAGGAGATAATTAAAGAAGACAAGCCAAAAACCTCTGTCTAAGAAGAAGAAGAATAGACAAAGGTGATTGAGGAATCACTGACAGAGGAACTAAATAAGGAAACTACTAATGAGGCATTGGTGGCCACCTTAAGTATGAAGCGTTCCCACTTCCTTGAAGACTAATTGTTCTATTCAATTGATGATTCATGGGTCTTTTATTCCCTATTTTATTACCAATTTATTATTAAAAAGGACATTAATGCATGCAATTGAATCATTACTTTGATAAATTATGTCCTTGTTATTATCTTATGACAAGTGACTTACTTATAGGCTACAAAACCTTTATGGAGAAATGGGTCGAAGAAAACCACTAATCATAGACAAAAGATGAGGGTAAACATTCAGGTTATATCGAGCTAATGACATTAAAGAAGCGCTACATAGGGAGGCAACCCATGAGTTAGTTTTAATTTTAGTTTAGATATTATCTTATTTTTTCTTTCATGTTATTGTAGGTTTTAATTAATAAATTTTTATGTGTTTTAGGACTAGAAAATTAAGCATCTTCATAAGATTGTGCATGATTATGATGTTAGTGTATGCGTGTTAATTGTTTATATATCTTAAATGCAAACCTTTTAATTTTGTTCATACATTGTTGAAATGTTTACAGAGAGTTGGATGCTCTCTAAACATGCAAGTGTGACTTAAAAGATTTAATAGATGCCCGTGTATGAAACTGTGTAAGTTTGCAAAAAAGACTGCAATTTTCTTACTTATAGTGGTACATGTTAAAATGCCTTAGTTCCTTCATTTTTCCTATTTTCTCTGTTCTCTCCATCTCTTCTGCCATCACCCTCCAAATTTACTAACCCAGTTTATGCATTTTTCATCTAAATTAGCAACACCCAAACCTTGTACAGATTTAGGTGCTTGTTCCTTTGAAAGTTTGATTCCATGCTTAGTAGGTGTGAAACCTCTCCTGGAAGCTTTCATGTTGAACTTATTGAACATATTCTCAATGTAGTTTAATTGAGACAAGGCTATCTGTTTGTCCTTATGATCCCTTATAAGTTTGATCCCTAGAACATAGTTAGCCTCTCCCAAATCCTTCATTGAAAAATTTTCATTCAGCTATCCCTTAATCGTAGATAACATTCCCACATCATTTCCAATGAGCAGAATGTCATCAACATATAGGATCAGGAAAGTAACCTAACCTTCTTGTATTCTTTTACAAACACAAGGGTCATCTAGCTTTTGTATGAACCCATAGGTTTTGATAGACTTATCAAAACTAATGTTCCAAAACCTAGATGCTTGTTTAAGTCCATAAATGGACCTTTGCAAGTTGTAAACCTTATGCTCATTTCCCGATTCAATGAGTCCTTTTGGTTAGGCCATAGAAATGGTCTCCCCAAGATCCCCATTAATAAATGCAATCCTGACATCCATTTTCCATATTTCATAATAGAAATAGGCTGTTATGGCTAAAAGAATCTTGATGGACTTAAGCATAGAAATCAGAGAAAAAGTCTCCTCATAGTCTATGCCCTCCTTTGGAGTATAGCCTTTAGTTACCAATCTAACTTTAAAGGTCTCTACCTTTCCATCCTATCCTTTTTTCCTTTTACAGATCCATTTACACCCTATGACTTTTATACCTAGTGGTAGATTTACAAGGACCTAAACTTCGTTAATGTACAGGGAATCTATTTCTGATTCCATCACCTTAAGCCATTTTTCTTCATCAACATCATTAATAGCCTATGTATACGTAATGGGATCCACTTCCTCTAGGTATGAGATGGAAATTAAGCCTTCTCCTAAACCTAGATACCTATCTGGATGTCTCATAACCCTCCCACTTCATTTAGGCATAACTTGATGTTTAGGTTGCACTTCCGATTCAACTCTTGAATCCATTTCGACATCTTGT
>JANSVA010010837.1:0-36800 GCA_025504915.1 Erythroxylum reticulatum | reverse complement strand
TTAGCATTTAAATTCGTTTAAATTGTTTTGTGTGTATTAACTTCTGATTTTATAAAAAGGTTTAAAGATCTATTCAATCTCCCTTCTAGATCGTTTACAATAACAAGCAAAACATACTGAATATAAGTATATAATATAGTCAATTAATCATTTATCAACTTTGTGGATCAACTATGTAAGTCTCTGGAACCCTATAAAGACAGAAGTGAAGGAAGAAGACATTCACGAATCTATACATGCCCATATTCAGGATATACATGGTCGTGTATGATGATCGTGTAGCTCTCTATATCTGTATATATCTGCAACTTAGGTAACGCTGGAAGAGACATACGTTGGAGTATAAAGTGGTGGCCAAAACACCAAAAGGGGAAGAAAATAGAGAGAGAGCAAGCAGTCTAGGATTCTCATTTTTTAATTGTTTTTTATTAACTTGAGAGTTTTTTGATTGATATATCAACTTTCGGTTTCAATTCTAAAACTTTGTGAGATAACTTATAGATGTATGGTGAGATATCAAAATTTGTAAATCTTTATTAGAGCTTAGTAGATTTTTTGTCAGTTTGCCCATGATTTTTTCCTATACATTATAGAGCTTTCCACATAAATATTGGTGTTTGCTTCTTTATTAATTTTCATTCTCATGTTGATATTGTTGATTAAACTTAAAGAGTATGTTGATGTTACTTTTGGTTAATCTTTTAGAGATTTATATATTTTTTGTCTCTCAACAATTTAGAATCAATTCAAATGGACATTGTCCTTTTTCAATTGATATTTTTCTATCATAAAATCTTTAAATTCAAGATATTCACACTCCACTTTGAAATTTATTAAGCGCCAAAGCTGCAAATTAATTTCATGGTACAATAGAGGAGAATATTGCAGAATGTGTAGGCTTTATTAGTGTCAATTGACATCATCACATGTACATAATTATTCTTGACAACACTACAATTAATATTACGAAATATTAATTATTGCCTTAAATACTCACTGCCTCGTACCTATAATATTATTTATTTATCACAACAATTTCCCTTCATTGTTGTATGATGGGTATAAATATAGGCATTAAGTAGCATTAATTACCGAGCATATTTTTTTCTATCTTCAAGAGGTAGCGCGTGACCTCTCAGGGTTAGGAGAACATAGCCATATGATCAGTCTTTTTCATCTCCATAACCTCATAAACGTGACTATTCACTATCATCCAACGCTAGAACTCTTTGGTTATCGCTTTATCTTGGTAGGATACTGTTAGACCCCTAAGTTTCAGAGCACTTCTTAGTGACCTTCATGAGGAGCCTTAGGCAGAAGGTTAGTTGGATTCGCGCATGAGGAAGGCATGCGAAAACACTAAGGCATATGCGGGCGAGTAAGATCGGACTTGATGCGAATTTTGGTAGAACCTCAGACCTTGTGGAGATTGACTTGATCCAAGCTAAGGACTTGATGGACTAAGGACTTAGCCATACTCGAATGGATGGACCACGACTAATGGACTTGTTGTGGGAAGCATTGAATCAAGCCAGTGTGCTAGTGGGTTTCGGTGAGATCACATTGCATCATCAACGGACAGAGATCATGGGAGATCTTGGATGATGTGGCGACGAAGAGGAGTTAGAGTTACAGTGGAACTGAACATCTGAAGATAGTAGAGTCCTTCGAGGATACGAATGTTAATTTCCTAGTTAAATGTAAATTCTATCTTGTTGTTATCTTATCTTATCAGTTAAAGTCCTATTTAGAAGGGTTGTCGTCTAATTAGTCCACATGATGTAATCTGATAAGGATAGACGTGATTTTAGCACAATCTTTAGGTAGTTCGGATTTAGTGAAAATCTGAATGTAACTTGGACTCCAAGTTAGGATGCCTATGTACAGCTTATTTGAGCTCTGCTCTTCTTATTCAATCAGAGAGAGTATTCTTTCTATTCTTTTGAGGGAAAGTATGTAAAGTTGGTTTTATACCGTATCTTTGTGCACTCTTATTGCTTTTGTTCTTATTATTCTTATAAGTATTATTTCTTCAAGAGTGTCATGAGGTAAACACTTCGGGAGTTAGGAAAGGTTGAGTTTTGCTTTAACGGATCTAAGTGAGACTGTCGTGCAAAAGGTGTGAGCAAGAAACTTCGGGTGAAAGTTTGAGTTTCAAGAATACCTTTGTAACAACTGGTCTCAGAGCCAAAGTTTGAAATGGCAGTAGGCAACTTGACAGAACAGGTGTCTAGGGTGGAGGCACTCATTGGTCCTATTCCTTAGGGAGAGGAAGAGGTCACTTCCCACAATACTCAGTTCAAGATGTTGGAGACGTGGATCCAACAGTTGCAGCAACAGATGGGAGATATACTGAAGGCATAAGAGGATGCTCAATTCAAGATTTCTATCCTCAGGCGTGCTGTTGCAACAATAGATGAGGGTCGGGTCGAAAGCTCCATACCACAACTTTCATCATCGATGAAGGTGCGTGAACAAAGGGTGTTCGAAGGCGTGTGGGACGCCAAGGTATTGGAGAACTTTTTGTGGGATATAAAGCAATACTTTGCGGCTGCTAGGGTATCTGAAGCTGATAAGGTCAATGTGACAGTCATGTACTTGGATGGGGATACCAAGCTCTGGTGGAGAACAAGGACCTCTGCGGAGATCAACGCGGGTAGAACTCCCATGGAAACTGGGTGCAGATGAAGAAGGAGCTAAAGGATCAATTCCTTCCTATGAATACTTCTTGGCTCGCCAGGGATGCCTTGAAGCGGCTCAAGCAAGATGGATCGGTAAGAGATTATGTTAAGTCTTTTAGCTCTCTAATGTTGGATATTGAGAACATGTCAGATGAGGACAAGCTCTTCAATTTCCTATCCGGGTTACAACCGTGGGCTCAAATGGAGTTACAGAGGCAAAATGTGAAGGACGTGGTTCGTGCAATCGTGGATGCCGATACCTTGGTGGATTTTCGACTGGCGAAAGATTCTAAGGCGAGCTCCTCAAATTCTTTTAAGGAAAAAGGCCATGCCCAACAGGAGACGACTGAGGGGAAGAAAAAGAAGGATCCCAGGAGGGGAGACTTCAAAGGTAAGGGCAAGCAGAATGGGGGCTCGAAGAATGGGGAGACGTCCTCGAAGAAGGGCAAAATTGCTTGTTACTTACGCGGCGGTCCACACTTTACTAGAGAGTGCCCGAGGAAGGAAAAGCTGAATGCCCTGATTGCCGAAGAAGATGGTGAATCTTTAGAAGATGCGGCGCTGAATCTGATAACTTTGCTTAATGTAGTTAGTACTGAGTCGATTCCTTTTGATAGACTGATGTACATGGGTATACAGGTTAGGGAGAAAGACATAACCGCGATGGTGGATACTGGTGCAACCTACAGTTTCCTAGGAGAAAAGATGGTTCAATAGTTGGGCATGAGGGTGTCCAAGGCTCCAATGAAGATAAAAACCCTGCGGGGAAGGCACAAGCAGTTGTGGGAATTGTTTACAACGTTCCAGTCAGCATTAGAAGTTGGCGTGCTAAGATGAATTTCATCATCATACCATTGGAGGATTTCGAGATGATATTGGGGGTCGATTTCCTTAAAGCAGCGAAGGTGCTATTGTACCCGAGTTTAGGAGGTATGATGCTGATGAATGAACCAAATTTATTCTATGTTAATTGTTGTAGGTTCAGTGGAGGAACGACGAATACTACAACATCTGTAGGACATGTTTCAGCTATGAGTATCAAGAAATGGTTGAAGAAAGGTATGGAGACCTATCTCGCTACTATCTGGGAGATCAATGAAGATAATGTGGTAGAAGTCCCTGATGAGATTGCAAGTCTATTGAGGGAGTTTCGGGAGGTGATGCCGAAAGAGTTGCCAAAAACTCTTCCCCCTAGTCGTGAGATAGATCACAGGATCGAGTTAATTCCTAAAGCGATCCCACCTATATATGCCCCATATAGGATGTCCCTGATGGAGCTAGCAGAACTTTGGAAACAACTTAGTGAGTTGTTAGAAGCAGGGTTTATCTAATTGTCTAAAGCCCAATATGGCGCCCTAGTATTATTTCAGAAAAAGCAAGATGGTACACTTTAGATGTATGTAGACTATCGAGCACTAAATAAGGTAACGATTAAAAATAAGTATCTGGTTTCTCTAGTTTAGGATTTGATGGACAGGTTGTCAAGGGCTGAGGTATTCACGAAGTTGGATCTTTGAAGTGGGTATTGGCAAGTGCAGATAGCTGAGGGTGATGAGCAAAAGACAACATTCGTAAATCGGTATGGATCCTACAAATTTTTAGTTATGCCATTTGGATTAACTAACACCCCTGCTACATTTTCCAACCTTATGAATGATGTACTGTACAACTTCTTAGATGAGTTTGTTATGGTCTACATAGTAGACATCGTGGTGTATAGAGCTAGCATGACAAAACATATGGAACACTTAAGGCGAGTGTTCGAAAGACTAAGGTAGCACAAGCTTTACGTGAAGATGGAGAAGTGTGAGTTTACCCAGTTGGAGATCAGATTATTGGGGCATATGGTGAGCAAAGGTCAAATTAGGACGGACCCAAGAAAGGTGAAAGCGATAGTTAAGTGGCAGGCTCCGACGACAGTATAAGAATTGCATAGTTTTCTCGACTTGGTAAACTACTATAGGCAGTTCATTGTGGGATACTTAAAGAAAGTGGTGTTGGTCGAGTGCACGTGAGGAGGCATTTAAGAAACTTAAAGTCGCTATCTCAATCGAACCTGTGATGAAGCTTCCTGTGTTTGATCTTCCATTTGAGGTATATACTGATGCTTCAAACAAAGTTATTGGTGGAGTCCTTATATAGGAGGGTCATCCAGTAGCATTTGAGAGTTGAAAGCTTAATGGTGCAGAGCGGTGTTACTTAACGCATAAGAAGCAGATGCTTACGGTGGTGCATTGCCTTGAGACATGACGAGTGTATTTGTTAGGAACCAGGTTCGTTGTCCAAATGGATAATGTTGCTAACATATTTTTTAGGACCCAAAAGAAGTTGTCAACAAAATAAGCCCAATGGTAGGAGTTTCTAGCCAAATATGACTTTGTGTGGGAGTACAAACTAGGGAGGCACAACAACGTGGTAGATGCCTTCAGTAGGAGGGAGGTATTTACAACCCTTTATTCGATCACAAGGGTGGAGTCTAACCTATTGGAGCAAATCAAGGCAATAGCTTCATTAGACACCATGTACTATAAGTTGATTTCTCAAGTCAAGGAAGGTATTATATGTAGGTTTTGGCTCGACAATGATGGGCTTTTGATGACAGGTTGGTCACCCAAGAGTCCAACGGATGCTAGCGCTCCTATCCCATTACTACGTTTGGCCAAAGATGGAGAATGACGTGGAATGTTACGTCAAGACGTGCCTCATGTGTTAGTTAGATAAATCGAAGAGAAAGAAGGAAGCTGGTTTGCTACAACCCTTATCCATTCCCAAGAGACCGTAGATGTCGGTTTTAATGGATTTTATTAGTGGGTTTCAAAATGTGGACAATATGGCATCAATTACGGTGGTGGTTGACAGATTCTCTAGGTATGCAATCTTTATGTCGACTCCTGTGACTTATCCCTCGAATGTGGTGGATGTGTTATTATACAAGAACGTGGTCAAGTATTTCAAAGTTTCAATGGATATTGTGAGTGACCGAGATGCTAGATTTATAAGCTAATTTTGGACATCCCTTCTTAATATCATGGGTTGCAATTTGAAGTTTTCAACGACAAAGCACCTATAGACAGATGGCCAAATAGAACGAATCAACGGTTTGTTAGAGGAGTACCTATGGCATTATATAAGTACAAGTCAACGTAATTTGTTAAGTTTACTTGATACAACATAATTTTGCTATAACTTTCATAAATTTTTAGCTACAGAGAAAAGTCCCGTTAAGATTGTGTTGAGAAAACAGCCTCTTACATTATTAGAGATTGCTCAACAAAGGATAGGTGGCAAATGTCTTACGACGCATAAGTTTGCAATAGAGAAGCAAGAATTATTGGATGAGGCGAGGGACAGTCTCTATAAAGCTTCTCGACAAATGAAGAAGCAAGCGGATCTTTGGAGGAGATCGTTAGAGTTTGACGTGGGAGATAAAGTTTTGCTGAAACTAAGCCTACATATTTGGAATAAGATCTTGAGTAAGCAAGTTCTAGGGATTTGGTGCTGAAGTATGATGGGCCGTTTAAACTGTTACATAAAGAGGGGAATGTGGCATACAAATTGAAGTTGCCTGAGCAGTTAAAGGTACACCATACTTTTCATGTTAGTTTTCTCAAGCCTTACTATGAGGATGCATCAGATCCGAATAGGAGTCAAGTGAAACGAGTTCCATCGGTTATGAAGAAACAATTCGAGGATTAAATGGAGAAAATCCTAGATCACCAAACAATGGGTCAACATAAGAAGAACTGATAGACCAAGTTCTTGATTCAGTGGAAAGGTAAACCTATTGTAGAAGCTACGTGGGAGAAAGACACGACCTTGTGACAATTTGAGGACCAGGTGAATGCCTACCCAACTAGATCAAATAGAGTTATTCTAGCCTTTGAAAGTTGTCCCATCGATTCAATCACTTCTAGTCTGAAGCTAGACAAAAAATCAAAGAAGGGCAAGAGACGGTATTGGAAATGTCTTTAGCTCTTTGATCCATTCTGTAGCGAGAAATCCTTCATTGCCACTGTGGATCGAGACTATATCAAGTTAGAACACAATAGAAACTTCGCTAACTTTATCATAAACCTTGATTTCGTTATGCTTAATAATAATACAGAATAGCAGAATAGGTTAGTGTTCCGCTTCCTAAGTCGATCGTTTTTGCCCAAATGTGAACTGCATATGGCTCTCCACTGATTCTAAACTAATTCAATGAGGGCGTCGAATCTATCTGGTGGGGGTGGTTTGTTAGACCCTTAAACTTCAGGGCATTTCTTAACGACCTCTACGATGGGCCTTAAGAGGAAGGTTAGCTAGATTTACACATGAGGAAGGCGTGCGAAAACACTAAGGCAAATCTGGGTGCGTGAGGTTGGACTTGGTACGAATTTTGGTAGAGTCTCAGATCTTTTGGAGATTGACTTGACCTAGGCTAAAGACTTAATGGACTAAGAATTTTGCCCATGCTCGGATAGATGAATCACAACTAGCGGACTTATTGTGGGAAGCATTGGATCAAGCCAGTGTGCTAGTGAACTTTAGTAAGATCACACTTTATCATCAGCGGATAGAAATCGTGAAGAGATCTTGGATGATGTGGCGACGACTAGGAGTTAGAGTTGTAGTGGAAATAAATATTTGAAGATAGTAGAGATTTTCGAGGATAAGAATGCTAGTTTCCTAGTTTAATGTAAACTTTATCTTTCTATTATCTTATCTTATTAGTTAGAGTCATATTTAGATGGGGTGTCATCTAATTGGTCCATGTGATATAGTCTGATAGAGATAGATGTGATCTTAGCACGATCTTAGGTAGTTCAGTTTTAGTCTGATTCTAAATGTAACTTGGTTTTCAAGTTAGAAAGCCTATATATAGCTCATTTAAGCTATGCTCTTCTCATTCAATCAGAGAGAGCATTCCTTTGAAAGTATGGAAAGGTTGGTTTTACCGTATCTCTGTTTTGTTTCTTATTGCTTTCATAGCATAGTTTCTTCGAGTGTGCGAGGTAAATATTTCGAGGTTGTTGAAGGTTGAGTTTTGGTTAAGCAGACTTAAGTGAGACTGCAGTGCAAAGGATGTTGGCGATAAACTTCAGTGAAAGTTCGAGTCTCAAAAGTGACCTTTGTGTTATCTGTCTTCCTTTCCTTTTCCCTTTTTCAAGTATAAAACCTTTGTGTCATTTGTCTTCCTCTCCTTTTCCCTTTTTCAAGTATAAAAGCCACAAAAGACGTCCCAAATGTTTTGAAGTTACCCACTTATTCTTTTCGATTTCTTTTCATATATACCTAATTTCTTTCTAAATTAATGAAAATATATCAATAAATCCAAATTAAAATTTTTAAAAAACTAAGCACAAATATTCCAATTAAAAGACATTAATCATCAATTAAATTTTATTATAAAATATCCATAATTAGAATTTAATTAACACTAATTATGACATAATATGAATAAAAATAGGAAAAATAAAATTATACCTAAGATAATGAAATTGTAAATTGATAAAATTACATTAAATAATAGGCATAAAAACGTGCGTAAAAACAGTTTAATTTTATCCTCACAGAGACCTAAAAGCACTTTCAGGTAGAAAAGGTTTGGATACAGAACCTATAGAGGTTTATAGACACTTGATTATAAGTCTGAAAATGAAATTTGGATAAGAGGATTAGAGTGGTTTATGGGAAGTTAGATAAAAGCCTAATGTGGCTTCCAAGTATTTTTGGACTAAAAATTTGGATAAGAGATCTAAAGAGATTTTTTATCATTGTTTCGAGATAGCGTATTCAAAATTTTAGTTTTTATTTAATTTGTGGATTAAAGTAAACCTTAAAGTTGAATAAAGTTGTTTTAAACAATGTTTTAAAAATGAGATCGAATATTGAATCTGTCAAACAAAAAATTTAAGATTTTAAGATTCAACCTATATTAAACTGTTATAAAATCGATATATAATAAATAATAAGTAAAAATTATAAAAATAGGTAAAAATATAATATGCAATAAAATACTTTATTGACATAAAAATAAACTAATAATGGCTTTTAATATATAATAAACTAATAATAAATTTAATAATTGAAACTAAAATAGAATCTAATATAAATTTTAAAATAATAAAAAAATTGTTTTTCTATATTATCATTTATTTAAAGATTCAAAAAAGTTGTAGTATATTTAAAGAAAGACAATAAAAATGACTTTAACTTTATTTGAACTTCTTTTAAATATATTTCTTTATAGTCTAAATATTATTTTTTAACACATTCTTAAATTATACACATCATTAAATTATCTTAAACAAAATTATTTATATATACTAATTAATGATTCAATTTATTAAACAAATTCATAATAAAATAATAATTAATTTTTAACAATAATAATTTTCAATTTTCAATTAAAGTATAAGAAGATAAATAAAAATTTAAAATTTGACAAATATATTTTATTAGTGAGATTAAATAAATGTAATATTTTTAAGGATAAAATAGTAATTTCATTTTTAACAATAATAATTTAAAATAAAATTTTAAATTAATATAATTTATTAATTAGGTTGTGTGGAAATTTTGAAAAGAAAAATTTTATTAAAAATTCAAAAGATTTTTGAAATATATCCCGTCAAAATTTAATCTGTAATGGTGCATTATGTCAAAGTCAGAGATTCAAGGTACATTACATGGAGTTACAAGAGGTCACCTCACCTACAGAATACATAGAGGAAGAAAGTATACTCTGTCGGATCCCACATGCGTTAGCACTTAGCCAGTTTTCTAAGAAAATCCGTGGGTTTTTTCAAGAAACCGGTCGGTTCATTACTTAATTGACATTTTTTAATGATAGATGTTTTAAACACAAATCAGGCCAAAAATTAAGCCAATTTGTATTTATTTCGGCCGAACTAATCGATCTGGCTGGATTTTAAAATCATTAGAAATAAGGAATTGTATATTCCCAACTTATATAAAATAAACCCAATCCCAAATAGAAAAATTAAAAATTGTTTAAAATTAAAATTAATTATTTTTAATTTGTTTGACCTTAATTTCTATTTTAAAATTTAAATTTTATTTTCTAGAATTAAAACTAATTATATTTAAATTAAATTATAATTTATTAATTACACTCCTTTATGATAAAAATATTTTCTTAAGTATTTAACAATCATGTTTTAAATTAAAATTAATTATTTCAATTTTATTAAAATAAGTTAAGCTTTAATTCTATTTAGAGAATGATAATTCTATTTAGGACTAATTAAAAAAAATTTCAAACTTTGCTTAATTTTAAAATTATAAGTCAAACTTTAAAAGTGACAATAAAATACTCAAACTATTAATTTTTTTTTCTAATTCTAACTCGTTTCTTTGTTAAGTTTGCTAACGTGACTTTCCACGTGTTCCAGAAACCCTAACATCATTTAATCACGTAATAAAAAAGACGTCATTATTTAAAAATGACCTAAATCAAATTGCACAGCTTTAACGATCTCACACTTTAATTTCAGTTTTTCTTTCATTTTCAGTTTGTTCTCTTGATTCCCTCACCCTTCGAATTTCATATTACGCAACCCTGACATCCTCACATTGGGAGCATCGAGAGAACGAGCTGAAAATAAAGAATTTGCTGGTGCAGTACGCTGCAATACAAAAGTAGCATTAGAAGAACAAGTAGAAAATAAAGGCTGAGAGTGTCAAAAGAATAAAAAGAAAACGAAGGGCTGAGGTTGCATCTACTGATTTAGAGATGTCATTTTTAACAACGACATTGTTTCATTAATCTTTATTTTTTAAGTTAACTTTAACTGACGTGTATTAATAGTTAGGGTTTCTTGAACATATGCCAAGTCATGCCAACAAACTTCACATAAACACTACATCAAACTACAATTGAAAAATATTGAAAGTTTGAACATTTTACTGTCATTTTTTGAACTTTGAACTAGAATTTAAAAAAAAGTGAAATTTTGAGCATTTTATTGCTGCTTTTTAAAGTTTGAACTATAATTGCAAAATTGAGCAAAGTTTGAGATTTTTTTGTAATTAACCTATCTATTTATTAAGAAATCATTTCTTTATTAATTTGAATAGTGAGTTTCTTAATTTATTAAAAAAGTATTTTATTGATTAAATTTAAAATTTTCATTTATTAATTAAGATAATTGAACTTTCAATTAATTAAGAATATAATTTCTAAACAAATAAAGTAAGGAACTTTATTCAATAAGTTCAGAACAATTTTATTTAATTTTAAAAGTATTTTCTTTTGAATAAGAAAATATTTCTAATTAAGAAATTTTTATTTTTTAATTATAATATAAATGGTTTTATAATTGGATTGGAATACCTTTTTCTAATTTTGTTAAAAAAATCTTGTTAAGTTTTGAAAAGCAGTTTTTTAAATTATAATAATTAAGGAGAGTACTTTGCTGAAAATTATTTTTAATTAAATTTTATTAAGGTGGTCAAGATAATTAAAAATGGTTTCCAATTTAAATTTGAAAATAATTTTCAATTAAATTTAAAATTCTACTTGAAATAGGATTTTAGTTTATTTAAGAATCAATGATTTATTCTAATTTAATTATCATAAATGTTGGAATATTATTTTAGACTATGAATATTATATTAATAACTAAAATTAAATAAAACTTGATGATTTACGCTTATAATTTGATTATATTTGCATAAATTGCATGTTTTATATACACTTGATATATTGTAAATGCAATTCAATTACATGCTTACATTTATGACATTTACATGTATTTTGTGTATTTGATGAGTCCATTTAAAATTAAATACCTCATTAAAATATTAGTACATGTTTAAAGTATGATTATTGTCTTCTTTTGGCTTAAAAATAAACTAGAGTACTATTTATCATTAGCTTGTTGAGCAAACCCAAAGCCACTTTAACCTAAATATATTTAGTCTTATAATAATGGATCTTATATAACTAAAATTATGAGATTTTAATAAACAAACTCATGATCACATAAATTCGGAAGCATGGTTAGGAATAATATATAAGATATGTTTTGGTAGGAAGTTTTCATCTAACGAATTTGGAAATCACATGAGATATGATTGATAAAGATGTTATCTGTTTAATTTAAATTTAGTTAGTTTATTGAACAAACTTAAAATCAACTATATTTAAATGGGATCTTAGTCCACTAGAGAGATTGAAGTAATCTTTTTATAATAGTCGTAAGGGATATTATTAGTAAGAGTAACCAATTATATTATTAAAATTCTAAAATTATTTAGTTGTCATAATATATAACCTATCACTTACATTATTTATATTTATTTAGTTTTGAGTAGAAATTGCCTTTGCTTAGTATTGTTGATACTAACTTTTAGTGAACCAAAATTCTTAGACATAGCTTAGGTTTAAGAAGAGTTCTCAAAGTTAGAAAGAAAAGTTACGTCTATAATGTAATATTGCTATTAATCCCTATTAAAGATTTTGATGGTAAAGTTTAGTAGACATGTCAATGAAAATTAAATGATAAAAAGTTTTGGCATTTTAGAATCAACTAATGTGTCATAAACCTTAAAATTAACATGCAAGATGGATGCTAACATCATAATAGTACAAAGCAAATGGTTGTATAAAGTATAGGTGAAAGGTATAGTGCTTGACAAAATTATTCCACTCAATTTAGCATACTAACAATATAAATAAGGACTATAATTCAAGGCATTTGCATGAATTTTCAAATTCTTCAATTATCATATCTTGTATGAAACTTCAGGCAAGTCTCTTCTTTTAATAATTATTATTATCATACTATTATGAGTGTTTGTTACTAAATTTGTATTCAATATTATTACAATGTTATAGTATGATAAGAAATATATTGTTGAGTAAAAGTTGTTGATCCAAGTTCATACAAATAATTTGTATGCATTAAATCAAAAGTGACTCATGCTTAAGATAAGTGGCAAGAATTTAAAGTTAGAAAACTAAGAGAACTCTTTCATATCATGTTGGATAAATCAATATAATAAAAATCATAAGTATCCTTTTGATTATAAATTGTATGAAACTTACTAGGTTGAAGGATTAGTATATCAACTTTTATTAAAAGAATGCCGATGGTATTGAATTCTTAAAATTTAGGTATGTTGTATAGGATGTAATGATAATTTATATGCATGAATACTTATATTTTATTAAATTTAGTAATAGCTTTAAGTGATAAAGTTACATATATTAAATGAAATATTGATTTAAATTTTTCAAAAGTTTAAAGTACTAAAATATAAGAGAAATAAAGAATTGCGAATGTTGAAGTACTTTTTTTAAGAAATAAAAGGAGAATTTCATTAATAAAGATTTGAAATACAAAACTAAGAGTACTTAAGGGAGTACCCTTCTATATGTAAGGGCTGTAATATTTTTATGTACTTAAGATAAATGTTTAAAGATCATGGTTAGCTAAATACAAAAGTTGAAGCTTCAAGTTGCACCTCCCAGCAGTTCCACTTTATGGATGTTCTTACGGTTTCAGATATGAGGATTGTGATTGATTTTTACTTAGAGTTAAAATGTCTAACATTCCTTTCTTTCCAAATGATTTGCACATACATGCTAACAATTGCTATGTGGATCAACTTGTGAAGAGATCTTTGTGAGGATAGCCATTGAATAACAATAAAAAATGTATGATTTTGAGGATGCCAACTGCATTGCAGTTTAATTTCTTCCCATATTCAATTGATCATCTCTCACATAAAGAATAAATGATCCCTAGTTTCTTCAGTTGTTGAACAAAAAGGAAAAGGTGTGTTAATACTTAAACATTTGAGGCGATCTGCATTGTTGAGTCTATTATATATGGCAAGCCATAAGAGAAAGGAGGTTTTAGGAGGAATTTTTTTATGCCAGATAATCTATGCCACTCTAGAGTTGGTTTCATCATTCGTGGGATATCTGTCATGACTCTATTAGAAAAATGATGAGTAGGTTGATTATCTTAGAAGAATGTATCTTGATTGAGAGGATTGGGAGCATAATGGGGTTGCAATTGTGTAAGATATGTAGGAAAATGCTAGATGCTTCCAATGATGAAAAAGTCTAGTTTAGTATGGAGTGGGAGGTTGATAGAATTCCTTAGCAAGCTTGAAGAATTAATAAGAGCACCCTGACTAGACTAGTTATCAAACCACACTGATATCAACTTCCCATTGCTAATGAAGCAACAGATGTCATCTTTAACCAGATTTTTAATATGTAACAGTTAGTTTAGAAAGTAAGAATTGGAAGGATTCTTGCTAACTTCCTTTATACTTTTACCCTTGACAAAATAGGAGTGAATCCATCTGATCTATATCGACTTCCTATCTTTTAGAATCCACTAAAGTCTTTTCAAAATGAGTGTTTGATTAGTGAGTTTATCCAAATAAATACTTAGACCCCCTTCTTCCTTAGGATAGTAGATATAAAACCATTTGATGTTTGCACTACCCTTTGAACCATTTAAAGAATTCCATAAGAACTTTTCGGAGATTCATTCTATTGTCTTAGTGACACTTTTTGCATAAAGATATGTGAGCTCTAATAAATATGTAGAGAGTTAAGAACTAATTTAATAAGCTAAAGTTTCCTTACAAAAGATAGGAATCTATTTACCTAGGAGTCGATTCTTTGTTGAATTTTCTCTATAAGAGGTGTGTGTTTAAGGAAGTTAAGTCTTTTTGTTGAAACAGGCAGACCCAGGTATAGAAGAGTTGGTGATTTCTCCTTCATCCCTGTTATTGAAGCAATATATGAGGCCCTATTAGAGGCAAATTTTGAGAGAATGAATTGGCTTTATTGAGGTTTATCTGCAATCCTGAAATAACTTTGAATTCGTAAAGAGCCTTTATATAACTGTAGACTCTAAGTTTGCTCTGCAAAAAAGAAGCAAGTCATTTGCAAATGACAGGTTAGTTAACCTAATTTTCTTATAGTTGTGGTATTTGAATATGATATTGGAATCCACATCAAGCTTGATTATGGAGTTGATCCATACATAAGATGAAAAGGTAAAGGGGAAGGGAGGGTCTCCCTGCCTAAGTCCATTTCCAGCTTTAGAGTATTTTGGGAGGCTTCCATTTATCAAGATTGAGTGGGCAACATTAGTTAAGCATTCTTTGATCTAGTTAACGTAAGCTAGTGGAAAACCATAAGCCTCCATCATCTTCCAAATAAAATTCCAACCACTATTATCAAAAACCTTACGAAATTCAATTTTGATAGTGCAATTAGGAGTTGATTTTGCTTTTGAATAACTATTAAGAAGTTCTTGCACTATTAAGATATTGTCACCAATTTGTCGGTTGTAGATGAAGTCACCCTAATTGTGATTGATGAGAGGAGAAATTGCTATTTTCATTCTTGATGTAAGGATCTTTGAGAAGATTTTGTAAAGAAAATTTGTACAAGTAATAGGTATAAATTCATTAAAGAAGTTGGGATTATAACTTTTTTGTATCAAGCATAT
This sequence comes from Erythroxylum reticulatum, assembly GCA_025504915.1. Classification (NCBI taxonomy): domain Eukaryota; kingdom Viridiplantae; phylum Streptophyta; class Magnoliopsida; order Malpighiales; family Erythroxylaceae; genus Erythroxylum; species Erythroxylum reticulatum. The sequence continues at coordinate 21,631 of JANSVA010010837.1, read as the reverse complement.
GAATTTTTTTGTTATTTTCTTTGAGAAACACACCTTTTAAGAAGAACTCTTTCACTGCATTTTTTATAAAAACATATATGATGTCCTATATTTTTTGGTAAAAGAGTCCATTCAGTCCATCTCGTCCAGGGGCTTTCCTGTCCTCAATCTTGAAAATAGCTTCTTCAATTTCCTTATCCTCCATAGGTTTGGTTAACATGTTCTAGTTCACCTGATTTTTTTTCAAATTGATCTCACTAAGATCTGCACCTGATATAGATTCTGAATTTTAGGTTCTAAGCAAATTGGTGAAGTAATTTACAACCTCATCCGTAATTTCCTTTTTCCTTTAAAGGATTAGTCCCTCATTATTTATGGTAGAAGAAATTATATTTTTGTTTTTGTAGGCTAAGATGGAGTTGAAGAAGAATTTTGAACATTTATCTCCATTTTTTAGCCAATTGATCATAGCTCTTTGCTGAAGCATGGAGCTGTGATTACTAATTGCGAGCATATAATGAGAGGGCTAGATTTCTTTGGTAACAAGTGAAGGATTATGTGGTGAAAGTGCCAGGATTTTCTAGATTTCAGTGAGTTCATCCCTAGCTTTCAACAAAACTTCATTAATGAATCCCCATGATGTAGAATTTTAAGCTCCTACTTGATTGCATTCAGCTTTTGCACACATATAAATTTCTTGGTTCCCCTAAAGAAACAGTAAGCACCTTTCTTACAAGCATCATTGAATTTTAGTGCATTAAATAATTAATTGTTAAAAATGAAAGGATGATAATTAATTGAAAGGATGATAATTAGCAGTCTTCTAAAAGAAATTCTCAATTTTAATTAGGGTGTGATCGGAGAAGAGATGGTCTTGGATATAGCATAGCTATTGGGAAATTTTACTAGCCACTTAGCATTAACCAATACTCGATGAAGTTTCTTTTGAAGGAACCAATGTGAGGATTGTTTGCTTAACCAAGTGAACTTGTGCTTAATAGGGTTCAGATCTGTCACCCCCAATGTGTCTACACATTGCTTGAAATCATTTGAGTAGTTTCGAAGGTTACAGCTTCCTTGACCTTTAGACTTATATATTGTTGAGTTGAAATTACCATATATCAACCAAGGCATGTTAGATATTCCACTAAAATTGATGAGATCATTCCAAAGAGCTACTATTTGGAACCTAAAATTGCTTGCATAGATAAAGGAAGTAAGAATGTCATTTTTCTCTTGCAAAAAGGATATTCTAAGGTACATAATCTGATTAATGAAGTTGAGAAGCTCCACTCGAATTTCATCAGACTTGTAGCATAAGATGATTCTTCCATGCACATGATATGAATGCTTTGCAATTTGTTGTCGACAAGGTCTTAGTATATTTAACTTACCAAGATTCTATATCTTTATTTTTATTTCAAGTAGTCCTACAATTCAAGGCATCTCTCTCTTCACAAAATCCCTTAAAGAAACTTGCCTTGTTTGGCAATTTAGTCCTTTGACATTCTACACAATTATTAACATATTAAAAATGTTTGTTTTTAGAGCCTTTACTCTTACTCCTTTGAGATTTCCTCCTTTTTACTGTTTAAAATGCCATACTCAATTCCTCATGATTAATTTCTACATCTTTTCTAACTTGGTGACTTGGTGATTTTGTCTTTTACTGGTGTGTTGATATTGGTTTAAAGGATTGGTGGACTGACATGTTTAAGTTTTCCACTAGCAAAATCAGTTCTGGTATTATCAGCTGAAGGAGAGTGTTTAGCTGAGGGGTTTGCAGGTTTTGAAAGTAGGTTAATTTAAGAAGGCTCTTGATATATGATAGATGTCTCAATATGGGTGTCTAAAATACTACATTAGTAATATTCTCTATATCTGTTGGTGACTCTTTACCCTCTGTTTTTATGATAAGCATTTCTTTTTTAGCTATAACATTCCCTATTAACGCAAGATAGCTTCCTTTCTGGAATTTTTTCCCCATGGTTTTCCAAACTTTCGTTTGATATTTAGGGAGAGGCTTCTATTGGTAGGACACAATAATACTGTCCTCTTATAGCTTGTTTTCCTTATATAGTCTCATAATAAGGATCTTATTTGGAAGTTCTTTGGAGAGTTCAACACTTATACATGTGAAAGCATATCCAACTCTTTTTTTCTTTAACAGTAGTTTCATTAATGAAAAGGGTTTCCCTATGAAGCTAGCAAAGGCACTAAACCTTGTGTCATCCAGTAGTCAAGAGAGACATTATGGAAGTGAATCCCTAGAGGAATGTTCTGAGCCTTGATAAATTCTAGCTTCAAACTAGGCTGCTAGATCTGCAAGAACAGAGGTTGGTTTCCAACATGTCAAAGGCCTTCCTCTAAGATTTTATGAGATTAAGAGGCTGAGTTGAAGGTGAAAAAGATGAAGTTTTCCTCAGTTAGAAGCATATTTGCTAGTCCTTTGTTTTGCTAAGAATGATTAGCCCATTTATAGATGATTGGCAAGGGTTCATTAATTAAAGAAGAAACCAACAAGGGTAGCTTCCTAACTACGTGCACCCTTTTCTAGTATTTCAATCTCTAGAAAACCTATAAGCTTTTCATCTATTTCCATGGGAGGTTTGAAAATGAGACTCGATGAATGGTCATCCCTAACCACTTATTTCTAGCTTTTCCAGGGGGTAGAAGCTACAAGTGGTATGGTGGAGGTGGTGTTGGATAGAGTTTGTTTTGTTTGGGGTAGAGGAAGAATGGAGGTGGCAAAAGAAGGGAATTCATCTTTGTTAAAGTCAGCTAAGGTCAACATGTTTAAAAACCAAAGCTAGGAAAGTAAATAAATAGGTTTGGTAGGTAAGAAAAGCTGAAAAAATAACGGTACAAAAAAGGAAGCGAAGAAGGCGGGAGAAAAAAAACATGTTTTAATAGGACTAAAGTGCCCCTAGTAAGGTCTAGTTTTCTAAAAAAAAAAAGCAATAGGAAGGATGGAGGGAAGAGGAGGAAGAGAAGGTTTAAAGAGAGCACAGCAGAGTTTGAAGAAAGGAAGGTGTAGAAGGAACCATACCCAAGGCTAGACTAGTTTGCTTAAATCTCCATGCATAGAGGTAGTTGAAAGCATCATCTCCCTGGATTTATTCGGATGCTGTCAAAGCGAAAAGGATGTCGAATATGAGATTGGAGAGTGTCAAAATGGAATATAATTGGAGAGTCATCAAATATGTAAGTATTAAGAAAGAAATCACTTGATTTAGGAAATTGAAGCAGCCATGGAAGATTGGAGAGTCCTCTATCTAGTTTTTTTCCTTAAGAAAGTGTTCAATATTAAATATAAAATAATAAAATTTAAATTTTTTTGGTTATCTATAGGGAGTGAGATTATCTAGTGAATACCTCTATAATAGTATAGATTTATGTAAGGAGGAAAGATATAATATGAGATATTATATGATACAATATTTATTTCTTCTATAGCTATACTTGGTACAACAACTTGCTTTTGATAGATCTAGTTAAATTAATTAGTAAAATTCCATAATAGATATAGAATGGTAAAATTTTAAAAGATTAAAAGCTAATGATTTTAGGATCTAACGCTTAGTTAAAGCATATATTATCTAATAAATTTTGAACTAAATTGGATAATAAAAATTTATGATATATTTAAAACAATGGCTATTATCTTACAAACTTCATTAAATAAAATTTTTGTTTCAATGCATGCTTATAAGAGAATAATTATTAAGATAATCAGCTAGGGTAGAATGAAGTTTGAAAAAGTTCAAATTTCAAAAGAGTACATCCAAATAGAACTACTGCCTCTGTTACAATTGATGTATATTCTAAAAGTTATAAGATGTTTAAAGATTCACTTTTATGATTAATTTAAAATGTTTCTTTCAGATATGATTGTGGATTTATCATGTCTATGAGAATGATAGTGAGAGTATATAGAGACATATTGTTAATAAGGAATAACATTTCATATTTTTAATTGTTTAACATATGATGGTCCAAAAGCAACTTTATAATGGATATGAAAAAGTGACATTTTAATTTTTAGGAAATTATATTTTTAAAGATAAATAAAAAAATTCCTTAACTATTCTAATCTAGTTATACAAATAACATGCTAAAAGTGCTTATCATTTAAGATTCTGATCTTTATAAAATATTAAAGATATCTATTATTTTATATATGAAATAATTATTTACGTTTAAGACCATATGGCTTTTAACTTTAGTTTAATAGAGGCAAATCTTAGTTAAAGTATATTTCACTTAAAACAATATTATTTTATGTTAGAAAGGTTCCAATATAGCATCAGTTGTTAATCATGCAATAGTACATTTTTCATTTAGTGGGAAATGATTATTTGGATCAAGAAATTCTTTAATGAACTTGTCATGGTTCCTTGCATTGTTGAAATGGTAATGTACAATAGAATATTAAAGCTATTAGGTATGCAAAAGGAGTTAAGGTATGATCAAAGATCTAAGTATGTATTTTGAAATTTTCTCTTAATTATGATAATAATTAAGATAAAATTTGTAAGATTTAAGTAAGTAGTCACCAAAGAGAATCTTGTGGAATTCTCTCAATAAATCACTATTTTAGCAATAGTATAATTGCTATATAGTGGTACAGTATAAGTGATGTGTCATGATTTTGTCTTAATTTTTTGATTTAAATCCTCCATAATTCCCTTTAATATGTTCAAACTCAACCTTTTTGTTTATTTTTGTAGGAAATGACGTAAAAATGTTATTTGATTGAGAAAAGGAACTAGAAGAGTAAATTAGCAAGAGGAATTTAATTGGCTCTTAATTCAAATTCAAAAGCTTGGAAAGAAGAGCAAATCTAAATTATAATCAAGGGAAATTAAGAAAACTAAGTTGGCAATTCATTTTAAATGGAAAATTTGGATCAGGTTATTGGAATTAAGTTGAAAAATTGGTGAAAAAATCTGATGTGATCTTAGGTGTGACCATGTTTATTGAAAATCACAACTTTCAGACTTCGAACTTATAATAGAAAACATGTTAAAAGTTGCTTAAGCCTTATCTTGGCCAAATCTAGGTGAGAGTCAATGAAGTTATAATTTGGGGTAGGCATTTCCATAGAATCACAATAAAAAGATCTATACAAAAAAAACATGGGATTAAAGTAGCTATAAATAGGCCAAAGGGAAGGACGAACTTCATCCTAAGTTTTTCCATATACACATTATAGCTTTTCACAAAGTTTCCTTTCCTCTCTTTAGTGACATTATAATAGCATTTTTTCATTAGAAGTTTGTAGCAACCATTACCATTATTAGCTAATCTTCTTTATACTGGTTTATGGAAGTGGAAGCCTTTGGAACTTTATAGATTAGGAGATAATTGAGTCTAATTGTTAGGTGTTTCTTTCATTAGTATATATAATTATTTTTTATGCATTTACTTTTATGATTATTTTTATCAAATTTTAATATGTTCAATTAGTTATCGATTAAAGTGATCATCTGCTAGATTAAATGTTGAATATATAAAAGTTCAATTCTTTTAATCCTTTTAGCAAATAGAAGTTTTAATTTGCTACATAAAAAATTTTTGACTTTAAGAGAAGCTTTTAACCAGACTAAATGAAACCATAAAGGTTGTGTTATCTTACTTTAGTGATCTTTCTTTTGTCAAAGCTACTATTTAATTAAATTTTGGATCATATATAAGGTTGTTAAATAATAAAGGTTAATTGAATTACATGTTTTCAATTAACAATTATTAAGGAATGACATGTATTTAATAACACATCAAATACATGATTGATGAAATGATTGCTTTTTATCGATGACAATTGTAGTTCCATTGGTGGAAGTGACTAAAAACCATTGTTTGTTTTATTGACAATTCTCTTTTTATCATTCAAATAATTTAATTTATTTTATGTGGTAAAATTTTTCATCGTTACAATCCCCATTTGTTAAAACTCTTTTATAACAATTGATGAACTATAATTCCTTGTGAGATTGATTCCTACTTTCCTATACTAAATTTGTTTTATTACAAGAACTTAGGATTTAATTTGGGTGCAGATGATAACAAAACCAAAATTTTTCACTATCATCAGGAAATCCTTCATATGTATATTAGTAATGAGATCTTTAAAGTAAGCTAATTTACATTATAATCGGTAGGTAGAACATACTACAGAAAATTTAAGGAAAGAAACAAAAATTCAAAATCAGCACAACATTATAATGCTGAAACAACATAAAACACCACAAATAATTAAATGCTACAAGAAATTATCGAGCCAGATTTGAACCAACAACCTCATTGCATAAATTTTCCTAATTTAGATGTAAATGCTGCTTTTAACTTAAAATCTAGTTTAATTCATTTATTGTGAACTTTTTTTAGTTCTGCAAGTGAGGATCCATAAAAGCATCTTCAACAGTTCAATGAAGCCAATTCAGTCATTAGTAAAGCCAAAGTTAATGAAGGGACTACAATTAATGATGTTACTAAAGATCAAATCAAATTGTTAACATTTCCATTTCCTTGAACGACAATGCCTAAGATTGGTATTACTCGACACTCACTAGTATTAAAACCTTGAATGAAATAAAAACCAAATTTTGAAATGGTTCTTTATAGCATCATAGGTTACGCTAGAGAAGATATTTGTGGAATTTAACAACATATTGCAAAATCTTCGTATAAGTACTGGGAGCATTTTAAAAACCTGTGTGCTAAACGTTTGCATAACCAAATTAATGAACAACTCATAATTCTTTATTTTTACACTGGACTTCTACCAGCTAAAAGGAGTATTATCAATGCCATTAATGGAGGAGCACTTATAGATAAAATAGTAGAGGTGGCTTGGACATTGATCACTAATAGGACATATAATTCTAAGTAGTTTAGTTTCGGGATGAACTATTTGACTTGACGATTTAATGAGGTAAATATTTCTTCTCTTGAAAAACATATGGATGAGATGGATGTTATTACTAACTAAATTTGATATAGAAATTAAAGACAAATAAGGCGCTAAAATTTGAGTGAGAGATAATTTAGGCTGCTTATCTCATGTTTGGGAAATCTTTGAGTGACAAGAAAAATTAATAGATGAGTTGTTCTTTTGCAGATGTCCAAATGTCATGATATGCAAATAAAGTAAATTATTTGGCTACTAATATGTTACTTATAGGTCTATCAAAAACTCAATGAAACAAGCTAAAGAGTGATGCTAAGTACTACATATGGGATAATACATATTTGTGGAAACATTACTATAATCAAGTGATTTAGAGGTGAGTATCTTAAAATGAAATCTCATCCATCCTTATATTTTTCCATTTGTATGCCTACCGAGTGCATTTTGATGATAAATGAATGGTTGGCCTAATTCTTCTTCTGATGATCGACTCAACCTCTAATAAAAAAGATATGCCTTGGTTATATTTCATCTCTTCAACAAGTTTAGTAATGATTAAAAATGAAATAAAAATATATATTCTATATGGATAAATGGAAAAATATTCTATCTAGAAAAATATTACGTCCAATAGAATTTGAACCTAATATGGTTTCTTGTGGCCTTTTTAATTTTAAAAAACTTATTTGTTTTGTAAAAGTTATAGGGAATATCAAAGAACAAGCAATATCACCCAAAGGAATGAGATGCCATAAACTCTAATTTTCATTTGTGAAATTTCTCTTTTGTTTTATTTTTTGTTATATTTAATGACTTTTTATTTTTTGTCGAAGTGGGTGGAAGTAAAGTCCATTTGAATTGATGATTCCAAAGTGGTTGCATGTTTTCTTAAATCCAATCCTTTTTGTAGGTTAGGTATTCTATGAGCTTTAATTGGAGATCGAAGAAAGCATTTTTGCAATTAAAAGGTGGAAGCAATTTTGAATAAATATAGAGTGAATCATAAGATCAATACGTCATACCATCTACAAACAATTGGGATAGATAAAGTTCAAAGTAAGAAATTAAATTAGTCATGGAAAAAATGGTTAGATCAATAAGAAAAGATTGGATTTTACAACTTGAAAATGCAATTTGTATATAATGAACTAATTCCATGACATTGTTTAGCATGTGATCCAATAGGTTAGTATTTAGTAAGGCTTTTCACCTCCTTATTAAATTGGATTATAAGGTATTTTGCACTATTAAGTAATGTAGTATAAGTTTTGATAAAAGTTGAAATCATAGAAAATTGCAGTTTAGGAGCTTGAGGAGATTTGTAATGAATCTTATAAAAGTGCAAGAATTTATAAAGGGAGAACAAAAGCTTTTTATGATAAATTTATTGCCTAAAAAGAATTTTCCATTAGGCAGAATGTTCTCCTTTATCATTTGAAGTTATGATTATTCCATGTAAGTTATGATCCTATTGGCTTGGACCTTTCATTGTAACTAATGTATTTTCACATGTATAATTGAAATCCGAAGCATTTCTACCTCCAAGATTTTTAAGGTTAATGGTCAATGACTCAAACCTTATTATGAGAATGTGAACATTACAATGATGGAGGAAATGGATTTAATTAATGTAATTTATTTAGAAGAATGAATGACCATATTGTTGAGCCAACAATGTTAAACAACAATGCTTATGAAAGGAAACCTAAACTTTTAAATCTTATTTTTGCATCTTTCCATTTTCTTTCATTGATAGTTAGAATAAAATTTTATATTAAAAAATTAAATTGCATCTTTGTGTTAAGTCATTTTTTCCCATCACCACCTAATAATCTCCTGTAGCCACTAATAACCAACCGCATTCCAACCAACATCAAATAACCCACCTATATGCTTCCATACATGCATCCGTCAATAACAGTATGTAACATCGGACTCTCTGAGCCCTTTTGTATTGTTCTATACTTGGAGATGCTACTGTATAGTGATATATAAATGATTGTATATCAGTTCAAAGATGTATTTAAAATCCTTTTGGGTATATATGTCAGTGATCTATAATGTTGTATGCCCTTATATAAACTTAGAGTTCATCGCTATATGAAATCTTAGAGATTTCTGACATATAAACTTCTAAGTGTGTAAATCCGAGTCCATTGGATGGATAAGACCATGGTAGTTAAGTTAAACGTGTTCTAATGCATTATAGGTGATTAGACATGATTTATAGACTTATTAGGCACCTAGAAAGCTTAATGGGAAAAGTTGATGTACATAAGGGCTTATTTGCCAATTGTTAAAAGTCAAAGGACTTAAATATAATTTTTTCAATTCTTGGAGGATCAATATGTAATTTTATAAATTTAATGGTCTTAATTATTATTTTCAAAAGTCCAGAGACCAAAATGAAATAAAACTTTTGGAGATTCCTAAATTTTGGGCTTAATTGCAAATTTAGGAAAAGTTTGGAGGGTAAAATGGTAATTTCACATAACCTAAGGGCGAAAAGGTAATTTCACCATACATTGGTCAACGAAGAGTCAATATTCTAGACCTTTCTTCATGTATGGCCGTGCACTCCATTCCTAAAGACTTGAAACATTTTGTTTTAATTAAAAGAAAGGAGAAGAGAGGAGAAGAGAGGAGCAGAAGAACCCATTTTTGGCTATCACTAAATCCCTACCCTTTTTTGATTATCCAACCCAAATCAAGGTATTCTAAGCTAATTTGGGATCAAGGAACTCAAATCTATCATTATATTTAAGAAATTCTCAAAGGATTTTAAGATATCACTAAAGGAAGGTTTAGGTAAGTTTTGTGTCATCTTTCTCTACATTATGATTTTAAGTTTGGTGTTAAGATATGTTGTTCTCCATGCTTGAATATACATGAAATATGGTTTAGATGAATGAAATGATTCATGGAGAAGTCCCCTTAAGAAAAAACTGAAATGTTCCCCTTTTGGTGAAAGTTTGTGAATTTTTTAATATCTTTGGAAATTAATGATTTAAACGAATTTTATGGTGTTAATTATATTTGTATAATGTGAATTGATGGTGTTAATTATATTTTTATAACGTGAATTGATGATGAAAAATGAAGAAGATGTATATTGGAAGAGGCTTGGTCTAAATGATGGGAGAAGGAATGGGTTAATGTAATGAGTTATATAATTATGATGAATATGGCTTAAATGAAGGGAATTGGATTGAATGGAGTGGTGAAATGTGTTATTGTTTGGAAGTGTTTGTCATATAATAAGATAGGAGCATCAATTATGATAAATTCTTGAAAATATGACTTGAAAGTCATGCATATTAGGCGTTTGATAAAATGTCTAAGTGAACTTGGTTGGCTTAGGATTTAAGGATTCGTAATGATATACATTGGAAAGAGGCTTTCATGTTTACTTAGAGTAAACTTGAATTTTGCTCAAATTGATGAGTAATGGCCAAATCTTATAGCTTAAAGATAGTGATATTGAGTTTTATATAATTATGTGATGATGTATCAAAATAAGATATATGTTTGAGTAGTAAATACATTGTATATATTTTTATGTATAAAGGCTCAGGAGCTGTGAATCATGGAGCACGTACCAAGGATTGTTGATGTTAAGGGAGTGTACACCTTCTTTTGAGGTGGGTTGGGCAAACCATATCTCTCAAATGGGATTAGGACTTTCCAAGACATGCATGATGACTTGTATGTGAATTTTAAACCTAGGCAATGTATAGTAGAATTGAATCTCAAATAGATGCTAGTATACTTGTGTATTTAATAAACGACATTGTTTTGGATAACTCTTTGAACTTGGAGTGCAACTGATGTTTTTATTATGTATTTTGAGAAATGATATTGTTTTCAACAACCCAGCACTTAAAGTGCAAAGGATAATTATTTATTTTCTAAAACTACATTTTTGAACAACTTTGCACTTGGAGTGTAAAGATGACTTTTATTGCATGAAATAATGTTTTGGAATTTTCATATATATAACGGAGTCATGTATGTTGCGTGTATGTGTTCTCTTTTGGCTTAGAGCCATGACAAGGTTCCATTTTATTAGTTGAATCGATAAATAAAGGCACGGTGCCTTACATGATTTTTGTACTTAATTTTTTTATATGATTGGTTAGATAACGATTGGCTAATTGTGTGCTAGGCATAACAAATTAAGTGACCCTCGTACCTTTGATGCTAGTACATAAAAGTTGAGTCCTCGTATCAACACCTTCTACGGGACTTGCAGGTGATTCTAGATCTAGGGTCTGGATAGCGATGAGGTCATTCATTAGGGTTATGAAACTCTTGTTGACTGTAATCCAGACTCATCAAGGATGAAAGTCGAGCCATCACCAGGAATCGATAAGAGTGAACACTAGTTTGGCCTACTAGTGGTGACACACACAATTGTTTTGGCTTATTTTAAGATTTGTTTTCTGACGATATTTGATTTATACATGTGACGTTTTTCTACTTTTATGTACTAGAACTAGAACTTATGTTCACCAAATGAGTTATTAATAGGCTACGCCTATATAATTCCTAACCAATATACGTTGAGTCATAGGCTAGGCCTATATGTTTCTATGTGATGTATGCTCACTTCATAGGTTATCTATACTGTCTTGGTGTGTATCGAGTTTGACTACATGTCATTACGCTAGTCAAAATAAAATATCTAGATTACTACTATAGCAATGGCGAGTCTAGGTCGATCCCATAGAGAGTGTGTGTAAAGTTTATGGAATGAAATTAACCGGTGTTTAGAAAAAAGGGGGTTTTGTATTTTTGAAAGACGAAAATAAAATGAAACTAACTAATAAAAAGAATTAAAGAAAACACACAAAAAATGATAAAATTGGGGAATTCGGTAAGGTCCCGATTCTTTGGTTCAATCTCAGCCTACACCCTAATTAAGCATATTTCATTAATTTGTTGTTCTTTAACCTCTCCTAGCAACTATTAATTGTAGGTTAACAATTAACCTGAATTTTCCTTTAGGTTTTATTTAATCAAGATACAATTGTTAATTAGACCTAACCATTGAATAACCTAGGATATGATCTCTAGATTTAATTAGGTAGTAGTATTTCAAATTAGGAAAACCAATTAATCAAGGCAACAAACATATACAATGCATCATTTAACCTAGGTCATGTTGTCCCCAATGATTATGAATCATTAGTCTCTACACATGAATTTTAACATAATAATTATAGATTATATCGAAATTCTAGCAATAGGTTTGCAATTAAACGACTCAATGAATGCTTTAAAATCATCCTTTCACAATACCCAATGGGTTCATACAAAAATAACCAAACAATAATAAAAATCTGATTATCTATACATAACACCCAAATCAATCCACATAGGATAACACAATCAATTTCTAATGATAGAAAGAAAAAAAGCAATAAAAAATACTAAACCCGAGTCGTCGGCATCGATGTCACCTTTAAAGCGATATCGAGATGTCTAATCCTTCATGGGTCTTTCCTAAAAAAATGCTTAAACCCCCATCTAATGTCCCACTGAAAGCCCCTTATTGTTGCGCCCAAAATTCCTCTCCCACGCAGCTCTCACTGTTTATTGATGGGACGAATAAGGTTGTGAGTCCAAGGATTTATTCACTGCTCTCTCGCAGTCTCTTCTCTTCACTATGTCTGCCCCTGCTACTCCTGTTCATTGATGGGACGAATTAATGTTGAGTCCCAACCTACTGTTCACTTAATCCTCTGCGCCAGCCTCTCGTCACACAAGCCTCACTAAGCCGCAACCACTAAGCTGTCTGTAGTTGGCATGCCATAATCCTTTCTTCACGTCACTATTGCTCCCCTCTCTATAGCTGTTGGGACAAATTAATGCCTCCTCCAGTAGCTTTTAAATCCCTTCAAACCCACAGCTCTCTTGTTCTAATGCTACATTTAATATAGCGCATACTGTGTTTAACGTTGCGTTTCTGTGTTTCACGCCAAAAGCCTCCCACACCTCTCTTCTATGCATTTGGGACACTTCATTGCATGCTTAGCTTTGCTATGCTGCCATTTCAAACCACCAAGAAAGCTGTAATATCTTTTCATTTTGTGCCTTTTCCTTGTTAAATATTTGTGCTCCAATTTGCTTTTGAATATCTTGTCTTTTTGGTCTTAAATATATATCAACATATCCAACCTAATAGTTAACATAAATTGAACACAACTTAATCATTTTATCTTCAAAATAGGATTGAAATCATATGGAAATACATAAGATAATATAAGATAATTCAATCATATCAAATACCCCCACACTTAGCCTTTGAATGTCCTCAGGCAAAACGTCAAAATTAAGCTCATTAAGCCAAAATATTGAATCAATTTTCATATTTTTCAAAGACTATATAATCATAACCAAATATGAGTTACTTTCAAAAATCATAGCAAGATGTCAACATTCCAAGATTTTACTCATGATCAATCGACATTCATCATCTTCAAAAATTGAACAATCTAATGGTAGACTTAGAAAATGTGATTAACTAAAATATATCCATAAGTACACTCAACACCATTTATAATTATGACAATCCACAACTTTACATATCATTTCATTTCTCCACTGCTAAAATTCACATGCAAAATCATGAATCAAAAGACTTTTCAAGATTGTAATGTGGGCAAAGGTAAGGTGAGATTGTAATGTGGGCAAAGGTTTAGTATTTTTTATTGCTTTTTTTCTTTCTATCATTAGAAATCACATGCTAAAATTCACATGCAAAATCATTAATCATGAATAACCTTGCAAACTCATATGCACTTTCTCCTTGATAAATTTATTTAAACAATTTTTTTATTTTTTTTCTTTTCTTTTCCCCTTTTTAATTTTTTCTTTTCCTTATAAAAAATTAAAATAAACTACATCAACATGGAAATTTCAATGATAAGACATAAGATAACATTCCAACATTATAACCAACCCTCACATATATACACCTCCTACACTTAAACTTTTGTACATCCACATACTCACCAATCACAAATGTTTCACTAGCTTTATGGCTTGGGTAGGACATTTGGTTAAGTATAAAGCATGTAATATGGTTTATACAAAAAGAAAGGCTAAAGTTCAAAGGGGTTTATCAACAGAAAAATCATGTCAATAGGACAGTTTATTTGACTAATGTAGTTTATGAAAAACAAAGAAAGCCTAATCATGTCCATGGCAATGCATGTGATAAAATGTGGTCTCGAATAGAAATTCAATGAAAAATTGGGATGTACATGTCATGACGGTCATACATTCTCGAAAGGCAATGAGAATGATATGGATGTGTCAGTCAAATAAGGCTCAAAATCTCACCGGCTTTGTCTACCATTAGTCATTACTCTTCTAAAGGTAATGCATATCGATCAATCACAACAGTAAAAATACATTCTAAAGTTGCTATGAAATTTATTCAATTAACACTCTAATTATGATTATATAATCCCAGAAGCAATAGAAAACAAGCAAATGTTTGTTTCATTTGTTTTATTCTTTCTCTCATTTTGATTGAAAACTTAAACACAAGTAAAACAAACAAATTCAAAAACACATATGCAGATAAAAGGTAATGCGAAAATGTAAAGGAAAAAAAATTTACTTCCTCTGGGTTGCCTCCTAAGAAGCACCTTTGTTTAGGTTCGCTAGCTTGACTCCTTCTTCTCTTCATGTAACGAAATTGTGATCTTCCGATATTACAGTTAGCACCACTTTCATGCGAGGCAGTTCCAGATAGGGCCTTAGTTGATTATCATCCTTATTCGGCATCTTCCCTATCCTCAAATTCTCAATCTCAGCTGAGTCCATACAATCCGAAAATATTTCAAACGTCTTTTAATCTTTTTCTTCATCATTTAATTCATCCAATCTATTATGTAAAAGTAAAGAGTTAATTTTAAAAATAATCATGAACTCAGTACTTACCTCTGAACTAAAAGATGTGTCCTTTTCGGCTTCGAGCTCCTTCTTCACTTCTTTGACACAAACAATTCGTTGAGGGTTGACCTCAAAATTCTCAAGCTTCTTGTCACTTTGCAATGTTTCCACACAAACATCCATTGGGTACACCTCGGATTCATACGGCTGCTCCTCTTCGCTTTGCGTTTCTAGGCGATTAAGCCTTATTTCCATCTGACCCATTAGGTGTTCCATCCTCTGTTGGTTTGCTTTGGTCTCCTGTTATTATTGCATATCCTATTGAAATTGTAAATTGTTAGCATCGATATTCTTAACAAGTTCTTCTAAAGATGCACCTGAACCATATTGGCTCTTCGAATCTTGGGCACTAGACTATGTGTTTATTGAAAATTGCCCTCCATCCTTTTGGAATTGTAAAGTATTATGCTGTATTTGCAAAGTATTAGTTTTAAAATATTATTCAACTCTTCCAGAGATGGACCAGAGTCGTGATAGGAAGCTTCTGGTCTGTAAGAGAATTAGTGTGCATCTTACAAACTATCATTGAATTAATTTGGATGATTATTCCATCCATAACAAAAGTTAGGTTGATTACTCCAAACATTGATACAGGATTGAGAATATGAGTTATAAAAGAAATTACTTCCGTCCATATTGAAATTTTTTTCAAACATGAAACAAAAAATGAAAAGATGACAAGATAATAGGAAAGAAATCAATTACGAACAAATATATACAAAACACCAATTAAATTATAAAGAAAAACTAAAACACCGCACTCCCAGTAACAGTGCTAAAATTGACTACGCGTCATTACGCTAGTCAAAATAAAATAACTAGACTACTACTATAGCAGTGGCGATTCTAGGTCAATCCTACGGAGAGTGTGTGTAAATTTTATGGAATGAAATTAAAAGGTGTTTAGAAAGGAGGTTTTGGATCTTTGGAAGAATAAAATAAAATAAAACTAACTAATAAAAAATAAGTTAAAGAAAGCATACAAAAAAATGATAAAAGTGGGGAATTCAGTAGGGTCTCGATTCTTTAGTTCAATCTTGGCCTACACTTTAATTAAGCATATTTCATTAATTTATTGTTCTTTAACCTCTCCTAGCAACTATAAATCGTTAGTTAACAATTAACCCGAGTTTTCTCTTAGGTTTTGTTTAATTAAGATAGGATCGTTAATTAAACCTAACCACCGAATAACCTAAGATACAATCTCTAGATTTAATTAGGTAGTAGCATTACGAATTAGAAAAACCGATTAATCAAGGCAACAACCACATACAATGCGTCATTTAACCTAGTTCATGTTATCTCTAGTAATTACGAATCATTAGTCGCTACACATGAATTTCAACATAACAATTACATATTACATCAAAATTCTAGCAATGGGTTTGTAATTAAACGACATAATGAACGTATTAAAATCATCATTTCACAATACCTAATGAGTTCATACACAAATAACCGAACAATACTAAAAATCTGGTTACCCATACATAACACTGAAATCAATCAACATAGGATAACACAATCAATTTCTAATAAGAGAAAGAAACAATAAAATAATAAAAACACATAACCCAGGTCATCGGTGTCAATGTTGCCTTTGAACCGGTATTAGGATGTCTAATGCTTCATGGGTCTTTCTCAAAAAAATGCTTCATCCCCATTTAATGTCCTATCAAAAGCCCCTTATTGCTGCGCCGAAAATTCCTCTCCCGCATGGCTCTCACTGTTGCACCCCTCTTCACCCTCTCATTGTTGCTTCACTATTCATTGATGGGATGAATAAGGTTGTGAGTCCAAGGCTTTATTCACTGCTCTCTCACACTCTCTTCTCTTCACTGTGCCTGCTCTTGCTGTGCCTCTTCATTGATGGGACAAATTAATGTTGACTCCCAGCCTACTGTTCACCTTAATCCTCCATGCTTGCCTCTCCTCACGCAAGCCTCACTGAGTCGCAGCCATCAATCCATCTGTAGCTGACATGCCATATCCCTCTTTTCACACCAATATTGCTCCCCTCTCTGTTGCTGATGGGACAAATTTATGTCTCCTTTAGTAGCTCTTAAATCGCTTCACGCCAATAGCTCTCTTGTTTTAACGTTGCATTGCTACGTTTCACACCAAAAGCCTCCCACACCTCTCTTCTATATGTTTGGGATGCTACATTGCATGCTTAGCTCTGCTACGCTGCCATTTTAAACCATGAAGAAACCTATAATCTCTTTTTATTTTGTGCCTTTTCCTTGTTATTCATTTGTGCTCCAATTTACTTTAGAATATCTTTTCTTTTTGGTTTCAAATATATATCAACATATCCAACCTAATAGTCAATATAAATTGAACATAACTTAGGCATTTTATCTTTTAAATAGGATTGAAATCACATGGAAATACATAAGAAAATATAAGATAATTCAATTGTATCAGAGTTCTATTTACGATATATGTTTTTCCTACTCACTTAGTACATAGTGTACTCACCCCCTCTGCTTTTCAACCATGTAGCTTAATTTAGTGAGCTTGAAACTCTTTGTGGATTATGCAGCTTTTTTTGACATTTTCGGGTGACATTTTCGGGTCATTACCACATGTGGGTTGTCTCTATTTTGTACTTTTGTTGTATAATGGCTCGTGAATTGTTTTTATTAGAATGATTATGTTAATATGCTTTATGATTTTATAAATTAACTCTTGACTGTCTTGTAGTTTGTAAAGAACCTTGTGTATGAACTTTTGGTACTGTTGTTGATATTGCTTTTAAGTGGACTTAAAAGTCCAGAAGTTGTGGTAGAATTTTAATATGCATAGAGAAGTGCATTTAAAATTGTTTACAGGTGTTTGATTGAGTTCTGGGATTTTTAAAATGCAGTCGTTGTGCTGCCCAAATCTTTCTAAAAAAGGGAAAGATATTCAATTAACCTTGTATAGTCAGATTAAGGATACCGTAAGTGTCCTTAACTCAGGTATACAATGGTTGTCATGTGCCCGATGTGGTACCGGGCGTGACCGGGTCGTGATAATTAAATTAGTATCAGAGCCTGATTTTTATGTTTTTAAAAGTGTTATTTTTGTTTTAAAAAATTTTATGAGCCTTAGGAGTCAAATTTGAGTGTCGAAAATCTCTAGTGGAGAAGTTAAGTCTCGAATCATTAAGTTTACCTACTTAATGTTCAGATGATTTTGACCTCGATCAGAGTACTTACTGTCATTCTTTGGGATGTTTAAGATGTCAGATAAGCTTAGCCTGATCTATTTTATTAAACAATTTCTTTTTCTTTAATTTTATTATGATAGCATATTTGGACGAGGAAGGAGAAGTCGTCACAAGGTTAGACCTTTGTGACCCGAGCCAAAGGAACATAGCACTAAAGCAGTCACAAAACTAACAATTGCTAGCTATTCGGCTTATAGGTAGCCTCACACTGTAACACCACCTGCGGTAGCACAGTAATTTACCACTAGTGTTGAGGGAGGCTCTGTAGCAGGTGATGACATGGTGGGCACAGTATGCTGCATAGCAGCCACCATAGTAGCCAATAGTGGTACCTAGTCGTGTACCAGGGCAACATTCGATGCTTAAAATCTCGGGGTATATTAAAGAGGAAAGAAATCTCAGGTGTGGTACTTTTGATGGGTGTGGTGACGTTACCAAGGTCAAAAGTTAGATGATACGAATCGCAGAGACATTTCATGATATGGGGTTGTCAGATGAGATGAAGCTCAACGTAGTTGTTTGATTACCTAAGGGTGATGCTAAAGTCTGGTGGGAAAATGTTTGGGTCATTTTATGGTCACTACGACCAGGAGGTTAACGCATTGCCCCTACTACTACCTCTGCTTCTCGATCTCAATCATATCAGTTTGAGCAGTGTAGAAACTAAAGAAAGGTACATTTAGGCAAATGTACAGAGCTGAGAAAGTGTTTTCAATATGGAGAGACAGGGCACATGAGGAGAGATTATCCACAGCTAGCTTGGACTTCAACTCGAGGAGGATATAGGTCAGTGTAGCCAGTGAGACACATAAGGGATACTGTCAGGGTAGGTGCTTAATCTTCTGGATCCACTCAGAGGATTGGTGTTGGCAGTAGTACACCTCTAGCTAGTCAGCAACGTCTTGCTTTGCGACAAGCACAAATTTATACAATGACAAAGGAGGACATTCGAGCCAATCCGGACACGATTATAGGTATTTTCTATATGAACATTTCCCTATTGTCGTATTGCTATATTGTGATGCATGTTCTGTGTAGTACTGGTAAACTATTAAATAGTATGAGTGCTAACTCATAGTGTTATAAGGTGTTAAATGTGTTCTCAGTAGAGACACTAAAGTTTTGATCGACACTAGTGTGCAAAGGTCATTTGTCAATGTGACCTTCGTCGAGGATATTCATCATCCCCTGGAGTCATTAGATCCCCCTCTCATTGTAGTCACTCCTCTTCGAGAGTAAGTGGCTTATGATGAAGTATATACAGTATGTGAGTAAAGATCGATGATGTTGTGTTAAGGGCAGATCATATTACCCTTGATCTCTAAGATTTCGAGGTGATATTGGGGATTGACTGGTTAAAGAGATATTGTGTCAGGGTTGATTGTTTTAAGAAATAAGTGGACTTTAACCCTTAGAGTGGAGTCCCGATTAAATTTACTAGTGACCAATATATATTCCCAAGTTGTTTGATATCTGTGATTAAGGCTAAGACGTTGATTCATCAGGGAAGCCAAGCATACCTTGCTCATATGATTGACACTTTGGCACAGAGGGTCAAATCAGGAGATGTCCATATTGTGTGCAAGTTCCCTAATGTCTTTTCAGAGGATTTACCTGGATTACCACTTGATTGGGAGTTTGATTTTACTATTGACTTTATCTCGAGGACGACACCAGTATCTATACCACCATATTGCATGGCACTAGCTGAATTGAAAGAGTTGAAGATTCAACTACAAGAGTTATTAGACAAAGGCCTCATCAGACCCAGTCATTCACCATAGGGAGCACCAATATTGTTTGTCAAAAAGAAAGATGGGACCCTCCATTTATGTGTTGATTATTGGCAGTTAAATAGGGTTACCATCAAGAACAATTATCCACTCCTCAAGGTCGATGACTTGTTTGATCAGTTAAGGGGAGCTACAGTAGTCTCAAAGATAGATTTGAAGTCAGGGTACCATCAGTTGAAGATTGATGAGAATGATGTGCACAAGACTACTTTCCGGACGAGGTATGGACACTATGAATTTTTGGTGATGTTGTTCGATTTAACAAATGCACCTACATTATTTATGGATTTCATAAATAGGGTGTTCCATTCTTATTTAGATCAGGTTATTATGGTCTTCACTGATGATCTTCCGATTTATTCTAAGGATGAAGAGGAGCATGCTAGACATCTCCGGATTATGCTACAAATACTTTACAAAAGACAGTTGTATGCGAAATTCTCAAAGTGTGAATTTTGGCTGAGGGAGATAGGATTCTTTGGGCATACAGTATTGGGGGAAGGCATTTTTGTAATTTTGATGAAAGTGGAAGCTATAATTGAATGGGAACAACCCAAGAATGTGGCAGAAGTCTGCAGCTTTCTAGGGTTATCTAGTTACTATCGGATATTTGTTAAGGGTTTTTTAGTACTTACAGCCCCCTTATTGAGGCTTACCTAAAAGGGAATAAAATTTCAGCGACATGACAAATGTGAGGCAAGTTTCTAGGAGCTAAAGAGGTGATTGACTTCTACGCCAATGCTCGCTCTACCTACCCAAGTGGTTGGCTATGAGGTGTACAATGATGCTAGTCGCTAGGTACTTGGCTGTGTATGTATACAGGCTGGGCGAGTGATCGCATATGCTTCTAGACAACTGAAGAAGCACGAGCTAAATTATACTACATATGATTTAGCGCTCACAGCAGTAGTGTTTGCACTCAAGATTTGGAGACACTATCTTTATAAGGAGACTTATCGCATATACATTGACCACAAGAGTTTGAAGTACCTAATGACACAAAAGGAGCCAAACCTCAGACAAAGGAGATGGTTGGAATTGATTAAGGATTATGACTTAATAATATATTATCACTCGGGAAAAGAAAATGTTGTAGCCGATGCACTGAGTCATAAGTCCTGTTTGGTAGTAAATGTTAAGCAAAATCCTTACATGACACATTTGATGAGTGTGCGGAGCCTTGGGGTTAAACTCTCAGTGGCAGAGGATGACAGAACATTACTAGCATGGTTTGAAGTTCGAACGACATTATTTGATGAGATCAGGAGATCATAGGTCGACGATCCTGAGTTAAGAGTAATTCGAGAGAAATTTCCATACGAAGAGAGTGACAAATTCATACTAAGAGAAGACAGGTTGTTAGCCTTTAGAGACAGAGTCTATATGCCAGATGACTAGGGTCTCAGGCAAGCTATCTTGGAAGAAGCTCACAGTTTGACTTATACTATGCATCCTGGTAGTACCAAGATGTATTGAACTCTTAGAGAGAGCTATTGCTAGATAGGGATGAAGAGAGAGATAGTGGAATTTGTGGCTAGAAGCCTTCCCTATTAACAGATTAAGGTAGAACATCAAAAACCCGTAGGTATGTTACAATCTTTTCCTATTCCGAAATAGAAGTGGCAGCGTGTGACAATGGATTATGTAGTTGGACTGCTGTTAGTAGTGTGCCTTAGGCTAATAGACATATGTTACTTTTGTACTAACATTATGACTTATTAATAATATATTATGAGGTATTCTTTTATATATGCATGTATATCATTTATG
>JANSVA010010811.1:0-15783 GCA_025504915.1 Erythroxylum reticulatum | reverse complement strand
ATAACATGCGTGCTCGTGCCGAGATGAGTTTACACACTTATAACCCATTCCAATTTACTATTTTACCCTTCCCATCGGTGATAGGATGTTACAAATGCTACATGATAGAATTAGAAAAGTCCAGGGGAACGACCCTGATATGGTAAAGCTTATAGAGAAAGTGAAGGTGAATCCAGATTCCGAGTTTGAGTTGAGGGATGAGACATTATGGTTGAAACAGAGGCTGTGTGTGCCTAATGTGGATGATCTGAGGAAGGAAATTCTAGAGGAAGCTCATATGGACGCCTATGCTATACATCCTGGTACTACCAAGATATATAACATGCTAAAGCAACATTTTCGATCACTCGGAATGAAGAAGCAAGTGGAGGAGTGTGTTTCTAAGTGTATGACACGCCAACAAGTTAAAGCTGAGTACCAGGCTCTAGTAGGGAAACTGCATTCGTTGCTCATTCCAGAGTGGAAATGGGAACGAATCACTATGGACTTCATTATGGGACTGCTTAAGACTCCAAGGTAGAACGATGCGATATGGGTTGTAGTGGACCGATTAACTAAGTCGGCCCATTTCTTACTAGAGAGAGAGAATAACTCACTAGATTAGTTAGCTCAGAGATACATGAATGAGGTGGTTAGACTGTATGGGGTTCCAGCGTCCATTATATCAGACAGGGATCCCAGATTTACTTTGAAATTCTGGAAGAGTTTGTAGTCTGTTATGGGCAAAAAGTTGAACTTCAGTATGACATTTTATTTTATCCTTAAAAAGCTGGACAGAGTGAGATGACAATCAAGATTGATAAGGATATGCTCAGAGCTTGTGTGTTGGAGTTTCAAGGAGCTTAGGATCAATATATAGCACTGATAGAATTTGTTTACAATAACCACTATCACAGTAGTATCGGAATGGCACCGTATGAGGCACTGTATGGTAGAAAATGTCGGTCACCACTATATTGGGATGAAGAGGGCTTGAGAATGGTTGAAGGCCCGAAATTGATACAAGACACGGTGGATAAGGTGAAATTGATCCGAAGCCAAATTAAAGCAGCTCAAGATAGACAAAAGAGTTATGTGGATCAATACCGACGGGATGTGGAGTACAAAGTAGGAGACAGAGTGTTTCTCTAAGTGTCACCTTGGAGAGGAGTATTAAGATTTGGTAAAAAGGGCAAGTTAAGCCCTAAGTACATTGGTCCTTATAAGATCATTGAGAGGATAGGACCTTTGGAATATAAGTTGACTTTATCGAATGCAATGTCTCAATTACATAATGTGTTTCACGTGAGTATGCTTCGAAGATACCGATCAGATCTGACACATGTGATACTGTCTTAAAATATTGAGGTTGTTAGTAATTTAAGCTATGTTAAAGAGCCGATCAAGATAGTGGGATCTTAGGTCAAACAGTTAAGGAATATAGTCATCCTATTGGTGAAAGTCCTTCAGAAGAATCACTCAACTAAGGAAGCAACTTGAAAAACAGAGGAGCATATGAGGAGACAATATCCCCACCTATTCAAACAATCAGGTAAGAATTTCGAGGACGAAATTTCTTTTAAGGAGGGGAGACTTGTAATATCCCATTACCCATATGAAGGCTAGAATAGCAAATATGAGAGATTACTGAGAGATTAGAAATGCATCTCATGTTTATACATTATATGATATACACATATACGTGAACATTAAATTTTTGCATATGAAAATAATTGTACATGCATTTATTGATAATTCTGAGTATAATTGAACTGTGATGTGAAATTATTGATAATTGTGAATTTGTTGTATTGAAAATTTAATTGGTGAGTGTATTTGTTAATTATAAATTTTGGTGAATTTTAGGAATAATTTTCGAAATTGTTGATCATTTTTAGACTAGGAAAAAATGACACTTGGCGAATAAATTGATGGATGGAAATAGAAATAGGAAAACAAATGACATTGGAGAATTTTGAAAATGAATTTGAAAATTTCAGAGATGACTTTAGAATTTGTAAGATGATATTGAAAATTTTGGTGATAATTAGAATGAAAAGATGGGAGTTATGGAACTAGTTCAATAAGAACTAGTAATTGGGAAACTAGCTAATACCTTAGGAACAGAACAAGTGTCCAAGTCTAAAGTTAAGTTTTCTTAACTTTGAAAGACAAGTTACTGTTCTTGTCTTCATCGCTCTCGTAGCTTCCTTCTCCAAAGTTGCCTTTTTTACGCAAAGTTTTTCATCAAATCCTCACCAACGAAAAACCTTGTTCTCATCTATCCTTTTGCTACTCCCAACTTTGGTTTTCTTTCATTTGCCTTAAGAAAAACCAAAACTTGCTAACCTCTATAATGTTCTAAGTGAGTTACATAAAGATTAGGGCTTCTTGAGTTTTTGAAGATTTTAGAGTTTTATTAAGTAAGTATCTTGTTAATCCTTTAGAGTTGTTGGTTTATGGAACAAAAATGGTGATTTATTGTCATGACATGAGTAAGAGAAAAATGGACATTTTTTATGTTCACCGTGAATATAGTATGAAAATGTGGATTTGTTGATTTTTTTGGTTTTGATGATCATTATGTTATAAGATAGTGTAGAAATGATTTTGGAGTTGAAAGATCATGGAAAACGTGTATGATTAAGTGCAAAAAAATTTGGAGAAAAGAGTAAGTAAATGCTCTTCTTATGTTGTGTATTCACTGTGTACGTGAGTTTTGAGAGTTTTTAGAAATGAACAAAAAAATGAATTTTGAGTTCAAAAAAATAGTTGTAAGATGATGTTCTGAGATGAAAAAGATTGCTTAAATGCTAGTTAGAGGAAGAAATTTAAGAGAATGTAGAAAATGAAAATGTAGGAAAATGACAGTGAAGAAAGTGTAGAAAATGGTGAAATGCATTGATGGATTTTGTTCTATTTTTGATGACTTTTATGAAAACTTGGATTTTGGATTTTTGTTTATGAATGTTGAGTAATAAGAGTCGAAAATGAAGAGAAAATGAGGGTAGAATCAAATTAGAAATATTAGAGATGAGAAAAAGATGAACAAATGCAGAAAAATGAAGACATCCGTGGAGAATTTTTTATGTTTGATGTAAATTCTTAATTTTTGATATGTTTTTGGAATGTGTTAGGTTGCATGGAAGTCAAGAATGGGGTTGTGATGAGTTAGAGGTATTGGTTTGAGTATAGGAAAAGAAAGGAAGAAGAAGAAGAAATTGCAGGTTCTGAAGGAGAAGAAGAGTCGCGATCATGTTTCTGCATGATTGCGACTTTCCTCTAACATCTAGAGACTCACAATCATGCTGGAGCACGATCGCGATTTCGAGTGAAAACTCACGATCGTGCTCATGCACAATTGCAATTGGTTGGAGAAAATTTGAACATCCTTTAGTATTTTGGCTATATCTCCTTCTCGCGACCTCCAAATGACATGGAACTTAAATCATTGGACTCATAACATATTGATCTACATCTCTACCAAAAATGTTAGTGAACAGAAATCATTGAAGAGAGATTGAGTGAAAAATATGGACTGGTCTGAGTGGGTGTGCACGGTCGTTCATTGAGGTTGCATAGTCGTGACTTATTTTGTTGGTATGCATGGGCCATGACTCACATGTTTTAGAATGCACGGCCATGCACTAATGTTGCATATCTATGATTTAAATTTAGTTAGGTTAATGAATTTAAGATGAAAATGTTGACTATGTTGGAATATGATAACTAGAAAGATTTCATTGAGTAGACTTCAGTATTTTGACAATATCTTGTTCTGTAGTCATCCAAATGAGATGATTTTTAATTTGGAGTAAACTAGATACATAAGGTACAAAGAGTCTGATGAAATTGAGTTAAAATTCAGTCTCTATGAATTTCAACTTTTGTATGGAAGTTAAGTATAGGGCACTATTTCAGTATAAGAACAATCCGAAAATATTTGGGGTATAACTTTCAAATTACTGAACCAAATTGAATGATCTTGGTGTTATTAGAAACTTAAGAGATACGAGAACACTTTTCTAGGGGAGAGTATTGTCAAATTTCTTCATTTACATTGTCTAAATGATGAAGAACAGTAGACCTGAAAGTCAGTTTTTGGAAAAATTTGAAATGATTCAATGAGTTATAAATTGTGATTTTAATGGTTTTATTGACGTATAAGCCTAAGTACAAATTATACTTAGGTGAGTTTTAATATATGAATGTTTACATGACGAGAATAATAGAGTGATACCCGGGATTGTCATGAACATGCATTGTACATATTTCATTTATATACATGTGCATTATTAAACATTTATAATTGTGCAAATTATGATATGTGTGTATTGCTTGGTATAGAGGAGCAACTGGAATGTCAACATCCAGACATTGCCAGAACTTTCATGCAATAGCTTTGGGAGCGACTTATGAGTAACCTAGACGGTTTCTCTCAATTATTGTTTGCTTTTCAATTGTGCTTTGAATGATAAGATGATTGTGATGGATTATGTTGATGCCGGACAATGTAGGTCTGAGATTTGAAATATAAATGTGATATTGAAGTGCTATTTCTATGTAAATGTAGCGAACTAAATGTTTCTTGACATGATTAATTATGAGAGATGCATTCCATACATGAATGCATAATCAGATAATGAGAGTTATGACCTAAGTAGCCACCGAAATCGAGCTTAAAGCTCCAAATGTGATTAAGAGCCAAAGGCTCACTATGTAAAATAAGTCATTTATCCTCAACGGATAAAAGACATTATGAATGAGCCTGGTATCCATAATAGATATGGGACAGTTAGGTACTCAGTCGCAACAACGTAATAATTAGAAAAGAGTCACATGAGCATTTCATATGCATTTTAATGAGTGTGTTGATTGATTAAAATGCCAAATTTGTCTACCCTTAAGTGAGAATGTGATATGTGTTCATTTATGTAGAATGTGAAGGTGTGAAATATATGTTATATGTATGATGTGTCGCATGAATTGAGTGAACCATCGATGATGGTTACTTCATTGAGTTCGCAAAACTCACCAAAATTGTAAAGTTGACTTTTCAGGACCGAGGAACGACTTTAACTATTGAGGGACGCTACAAACAGTGTAGACTTGTACTTTTGGGAAAAAGAAGAAATAGCTCAACGGTCGGTCAGTTAGGTTTTGAACAGATTAAATAGATTTTTGTGCATCTCCTCTTTTATGTAGCATATTTTGTATTAGGCTATGATGTTGTATAAGTATGGATGTTGAAAGATACATTTTATAACGTACGGTCTTACGAAATGAAATGAGGAGAATTTGGTTTTAAAATATTGTGACTTTCTTTATGATGTGTTATAAGAGAATAAAAATAGATGATGTCATACTAAGTGAATGTTGTAATTGAACATAGCGTACCATTATCATAAGTTATGTACTGAAATATCTTTAGGGAGTTACAGTATGTATTCTAGAGTAAGAGGGCGCTACACACTAACTACATGTCTATTGAACTTTTATATTTTTGGATTTCTTTCACTTGTCAGCCTATTGAAATGAATTCCTTTTAACCAATCAACTCTACCATTAATTACTTTTAACCAATCAACTCTACCATTAACTTATGTGAATTGTTAGTGGCTTATTGTGTAACGCCTTAGCACATTAGCCACCAAGCACTTAATTGTTAATATAAATTCAAAGATTCGTGAAAGGAAAAGATTCCATTTTAGTAGAAAGTTCCCAACAATGAGCGTATAAATTATATAACCATGTATTAGCTAGAATGAACGAATGAAATAAATGATGGTTCAAATTATGCATGTACCTTACTATATTTATAAAAATAAACCCCAATTTATGCTATTTATTGAAAAGAAAGCAAAGGAAACTAGTGCCTACCAAAATATGAATCGTAGAAGGCGATGGTCTCTAAAGCAATTTGCAAGCCCTTCCAACCTATGTCACTGTAAGAGTAAGACAAAATATGGCGTCATCAACGCTCCTCTTTAACTGTAACATATCATTATTGATAATGTCGGCAACAAAACTTTGGGGTGCTGTTCGCAGTCACCTCCAACAAAGCATAAAATTTATGTCCAAATTTTAGAATTTTATCAATGTGTTTGTTGATTCTTTTGTTAATTGGTTGTCATCACTTTGTATATTTTACAGGATGTTTGGAATAAATAAGAAATTAAATAATTATTCTTAAGAATAAAATAAATATGGAATAAAATGGAATATGTATTATTTAGTTTGGTTTGTTTCTAAAAATTTCTAATGATGATGTATGTCAATATTTGATTTGAAAACATAAATTTAAGATAACAAAGAAATAATTAATAGAAAGATCAAAATATTTATTATAGTTATTATTATTATTATTATTAAATTCCTTATTATTAATATTAATATTTTATTTTATTTTATTTTATTATTAATTTTTTTATTATAATATTATTAAAAAAACAGTCATCTCATATTAATTGTGTACATGACACCAACAAACAAAGAGCTTAGTCCTAAATCCTCCTAAATCCTAAACAAAGTCAATAACAAAGCATAAGAAATGGCAAGACTTGTTAAACGCATATTGTTCTTCCTGGAGAAAGTGAGAGATACTAAACACAAAGCGAGGGAGAGTGGGTTGTGTGTCACCCAACTAGGAAAGAAGTTAATAACTTCAAATTTTGATCGAACAGCACAACCAAGCAAACAAAAGCGAATTCCTTGATATGGAGGAGGATTCCAAGAAGAGACCTTTAATCAGTGACTGGGACACGATGCATGACCCAGATGACGA
Organism: Erythroxylum reticulatum; assembly: GCA_025504915.1. Classification (NCBI taxonomy): domain Eukaryota; kingdom Viridiplantae; phylum Streptophyta; class Magnoliopsida; order Malpighiales; family Erythroxylaceae; genus Erythroxylum; species Erythroxylum reticulatum. Next base: position 9,020 of record JANSVA010010811.1, on the reverse strand, counting down.
CGAACGACCTTCCCCGGTGGTGATCGTCAAAAAGGACGCGGACCCACCTAAACCGACGCCGAAGCTAATGGGTAGGTCGCTCAGAGAGGACTTGGCGTACATGAGCGATCACGAGCTTGATGAAACGATTAAGAGGCATAGGAACAATTATAAGAAAGTAGGCTTCACATTACCCGACAAAGGGGAGAAGATTCTTGCCACTGTTAAGGACTTGGAAGAAGAACGCCAGCAAAGGAAGCTTCAATTTGTTGACATGGTTTGTATTTTCTTCTGTTCGTTGATTTTTGTTTTAAGATTTCAGCTCGTCGGTTTGGTTGGGAGAAAGTGGTTTCTTCGGGTTCTTTAGTTTTGTATGGAGACAAGAATGAAATTTGTTCACTTTAGCATATAATTAATCGAAGAAAGTTCTTGCATTTGGGGGATTTAGATGATATGTCGGCTGTTTGCTTGCATAGGAAACTTTTGCTTTTTTATTCACTAGTGATGTTTTTTGTGATTTGGGATCAGATTTTGCTAGTTGTATTTCACCTGCTTAAGTGGTTTTCATGCTGTAGGGAACGTCCAAAAATTGAGGACTCGGTATTTTATGTGGTTGTTTTCTCTTATTGTGTGATTGTAGATCGTGTGGTATAAGATGAAACCAAATGTGTTGTTCCAATATTGTCGTTGATTGTGGGCTTTTCTTATTGGTTTTACTTTGATTCAGGACATTGCTTTGCTTTTGTTTCTTGATATGGGACTGGTTTTGGAAACGGGTTTATTACATTCTTTTTCAATCTAGTTTGCTGTGTGTTTCCACAATAATAAAGTCTACCTGCAAATAGTGACATGAAATCTTAGTTTCTCTTCAGCATCTCAGCTGCAGAACTTCGAGGGTGCTGGTGGTATGGGACCCAGTAGACCCAAAAAGAAAAATCATAATATCCTCTAAGTAGATGTTGGCTAGATTCAATACTTAACCAATTTGTGTGATTATTAGCTTGATCTCTTGCATTTTCATGTGAGTAGGATGTTGATGAATGCAAGAAGTCCACACAGGCGATAGATCAATGCATAGCTGGTAGGTTCAACTTTATGTTCCCTTTTCCCTTGGCTTTGTTTTCTCCTTGAGTTGCTAAAGAAAGGTTGAAATCTCTGGCCTTTGTTAATAATTTTCTCGTGAATAGACAACCATTAGCTTTTAGTGATCCTTGAAGGTCGAGTTATAGATGAAGGTGGTGGACTACTATATTTATAATGTATGAAACTTCTTGTCTTAGGGGAACTAAATGCATTCTGTTGGTGCTTCAGATGGCTCCAGACGTGATAATGCATTGCCTCAAGACAATTCAAAGTCGTTGTTTGCCTCAATTTTCTGTAAAAAGATGGAAGAAAATGTATGTTGCTGAAAGCTCATTTACATATGACTGACTTAAGTAGAGCCCTTATCACAGCAGAAATGATTGCCAATTACCTTATTGTATCTCCTTAACAGACAGATTGTAAAGCAGTAAGTACATTTAGTGAAGATTTATCTACTTTGAATCACTGTAACCACCAGAAGTTTAGATCTAATGGAGGCTTTTCGCCAAGGGGAGATCGAATACCATCATCAAGGCAGCAGTCTTTTCAATATGTTAGCGGTCTGCATAATGGAGAGAAAACCAATCTCACAAAAAGCAATCAAAGATGTACAACTTCACTTCATTCGCACTGCTGCAATGAGGAAAGATCATCCAATTGGTTACCCAAAAAGTAAGCATTTCAGCATATGAATTCATTTTGTTTTCTAGTCATATGTGTGGGTATATGTGTCTGTTTTTGTGCATTAAAGAGATAGATGTCTTAATATCAAGTCATGCTTTTATTTAGTAGTTACGTTTGAGTGCTTCAATGTGTTTACTTATTCTTCTACTTATGATTGTTGCATGTGCCAAATTGCTAATCATTTGCGTTTAAAGTTTTAGGCTCTAGAAAGGTATAATTTCTTGTGTTGCATTCATTAATAGTGGAAGTGCCTGGTCTATGGTACCCGACATGATGATTTTTCTTGTTCTTATTTCTTTGTGGTATAAGGATGGGGCTATGTTTAGGACTTGGAGTATGAAGTAGTGTGTATGGTCAAGTCATTCAGAGGTACATTGATGTGTGAGATGCATTCTTAGGAAAGAAATATAAAAGAAGATTATCTTGATTAGGAAGTAATTGCATTGGTGATCTTATTTAGGCAGTAGTCATCTTATCTATGAAGTCTATTTTTTTTATAAGTCTATTTTCAGTAGAGATTAGAGAATATGTTAGCAGATTTTTATTTTATTTTACTTCCAAAAACTCTATATTGAGCCTATTTAAAGGACATTACATGAATAAGAAAGCAGTCAGAATTTTTCGTAAAAATAGTTGATAGAAAGCTTGTCAAGGACAAGTTTTCTGAACAACAATCACAGTGCCTAGAAAGGGGAAGAACTCTAGCAAGAGAAAAGAGGATTTCCCTGTGAGTCGTCCCGTGATTAGATCTTACGCAAGAACACATATCATATATTTTGGGATAGTATTATACTTCACTTCCTAACACCTTGCATAGATTTATTTTCTTCTCTTCTTCTGATGCGCAAAAGGCGACCATGGTTTGACAGATTAACATTATTTCATATTGATTCGACTCTTCAGTTTGATGGTCCTCATATACATGATTTCTTGAGTTGGTTGCTTGATTTTAGTTTATTTGAATGGCACATTTATATTTTTTATATTTTTACTTTTACAGGGATGAAGCTTCACAATTTGCATCTGCCTATGGCTTCAGGCATAGAAAGGTAGGCCCTTTTAATGTCTCTCTCTCTTTCATGTTTTTCGCCTCTCATTGGCAATGGAGCTATCTGGTCCTGAAAAGTTTCTGGCATGAAATGAAGGAAGAATAGTGTTAATCTTTAAGAGGCCATCTATATAGAGTGCCCAGAAGTGACATAGTGCCAATTGTATGTTTGTTTTTCTCTACAGGATAGCTACTTGTTTCATTTTAGCTGATGAATATAAACCTCTTTGTCTACTGGACAATCTTAGAGGTTGATGTTAGAATTCAAATATATCTGTAGATCATAGAGAATGAATACTAGGAGTGGTTGGTCATGGACATATAGAAGGAAAATTTCAAATATGAGATCAAGAAGATGTCTTCCTGCATGAAATTCTCTAGCATCAACACTGCTGAGTCATACATGCAGTAGGAATTTGTTCTATCCTGTGCTGTGCTTTATTTTCTAAAAGAGCTAGATCTGGCGTAAATTATTTTGTAGGAAAAAACAGTTGTACTTGTAGATGAAGATGAGTGTCAAGACGTGGAGAGAAAAGAGCAACAAAGCAAACTTGCTGAATGGTAACTGGAACCACCTTCACATTCTGTCTTTCATATTTTTTGTTCCAACTTGCGATTATGTTGTCAAACACTTACTTGAATGTTTTGTTGCATAACTAGGAAGGATGCTAAAATTTACTACCCATCACGGTACGCTAGATCTTCCTTGAACATGTAAATTATTCATTTTGATATCTGAATAGAACTAACTCATTATTTCTTGTTTTATGATGCCCAGTGATGATCCTGAATCAGTTGAAATTTCTTACACAGACATAAATTGCCTTGACCCTGAAGGTTATTTAACTTCGCCTATCATGAATTTTTACATCAGGTAATTGCATGATGTGAAATAACAAAAGATAAACTTTTCTTCTGATGTTTCGACTCGGGTATCTTCTGATGAAGAGTCACAAATTCATATTGCCTGATAAGTTTGCTAGAAATGCCCTTTTTCTTTTTGGTCAAGAATGTCAGTGTTCTGCTTGGATTCCTGGATTTCATAGTACTAATTCCATCTTTTGATGGTGATAGTTGCATTGCTAAGCCCTATTGGTAAGTGATATGAGTGGTAAAAATAGGTATCTAATTAGTTATTGGTTTCTCCGATTTAAACTGGGTTACAAATAGGGCGTAACCCTCGCCTCCCTATGCTGCACCCACCCAGGTGAAGATTTGGATCCATGAGTCCTGGTCTTGGGGAGAGAGAGTGCTGACCGTTAGACTATTGATCTATTAGATTGTTTGGCTTGGCTTTTACAAGGATACAAGGAGCATGAGCTTGATGCATGGGTTATAATACCAAGCTTGCTAGCTGTTTGGTGTATAGATATGTGAGAACGATGGATTTGAGTTGAGAGTGATGCATGTTGATCAATTAGGAAATGAATGGATTGTGGCGTGGTAAAGTTGGAACCCTTAAGAGAAAAAGTTCAGAGCGAGCTATCTTAGAATGCTAGTCATTTAGATTACCAAATTTTTTTAACTACGGGTAAAAGTGTCCAACTGAACCAGGATCAAAATTTAGATTTTACTTGTGCTGAGTCAGTCCAGTTAAAATCACAATAAATGGGGGTCAGAGAGCCTGGTTTATTGACTCGTCTAATTATAATTAATAGGTTGGAGAATGCAGTTTTCTTATGTTGTTTTCTAGTTTTATATTGCATATTATATCACGGGATTTAGTTGTCTATGTAATAGATTTAATATATGTTTGTTGTCTGTGTGGGTAGTGTGTGGCAACTGCGCTTAAAATTTGATGCATAGTCCTTTTTTATTCCTTTTCCTAGGTACTTATGGTTGAATGCGTCTCCAGCAAAAAGGGCCAAAGGTGACTATCACGTCTTCAATACGTTCTTCTACAAGAAGCTGAAACAGGCTATGACAGACAAGGTAGGACATTTCTTGAATTATCAAATTTACAGGAAGAGTTTCATTATTATAAATGCTTTTGACGATCATTTTTCCTTCTTCTACTCAACTTTAGGGTGAATTTGTGAAAATCAAGTTCCTTTTGATATCGTAACTTCTTGAGTACTTTAGACAAAAATCATTTCATTGATTGCTTTCCAGAATGATATGAATGTTTTACAATTTTATTATGAAATCATTTTGTATTTGCTTAGAGGCGTCATAGCTTCATTAAGCATCAGACTTTAGCCCATGCTTGACCAGAAGGACAGGAAATTTTAGAACACAAGTATATGGGTTGTATTGGTAATAGCATATATCTTTGAGAACATTCTTCCTCTTCTTTTTCATTTCCTCTTGTTGGTTAGCTTTTGATTGTGGATTCTCACATGTTAGTATTCTTGCTTTAATCTTTTAACAGTCAATCATACATTCAATTTTCCTATCCATACTCATTATGGGTTTTTCCTGCTCACATATTTAGGGGAGTGACAAGGAATCATCTTTTGCCAAATTCCGGAGGTGGTGGAGAGGTGTCAACTTGTTTCAGAAGGCATATCTTCTTATTCCCATACATGAAGAGTGAGTATCACATGTAGCTTGTAAATGATTACAACCTCATATGTCGGGTGCGATTTTTGGTTTACTGTTCACACTTGTTAATTTGGATGCTGTTATTCTTTAAGTTGGTTGACTGTTTTTCATGCTAGCATTCTAATTGTTTTGACTTGGACTTGATAATAATTTAGAACTCAGAAGAATTCTCACTATTTCGTATGTGATCCATCCCAAGATTGGACTTCTTGTTGTTTTCTCTCAGAAAAGATGCAAAGTTGTGAATGGTTTTCACTTCACTTTGAAACACATGATTTTGGAATCAGTATCAAGTGTTTAGAATGAGCTTATGCACTACCTCCACTATATGAGTCAATATGCATGAAGATGAACATAGTTGTGCATGATGTAAGCATGTGACTGACATTCCCTTGTCTGAGCAACCATTAGCATATTGTTTTGTCTTTTTAAGGGCTGCAGAATTTAGCTTTTTGATGGTTTAAGAAGGCAAAGTCTGACTTTGCCTGGTGCCCTGATATTATTTCTTGTTCGGTCTCTATCGTGCTAATTTTGAATTAATACTGTTGTATGCTTTCCACCTCATTGCATTCATCTCGTTTGGTCAAAACTATCTTATTGTTTGGCTTATTTGAGGTTCTTGTGCATTCAGTCTTCATTGGAGTTTGGTGATTATTTGCATCCCGGATAAGGAAGATGAATCTGGACCGATAATACTTCATTTGGATTCATTGGGACTTCATGCTAAGAGATCAGTTTTTGACAACATAAAAAGGTTTGGCATGATAGGAGCCTTTCAGAACAATAGAGACACATTGCGTCATTGAATTTATAAATCCTCTGTTCCATTCTTGATTTTGTGACTCCTTCGGCTCTCCTAATTGCAATGACCATAGTTTTTATGGACACGTGCTATGAGAAAACTCATACCTTAATAGTTAGATTAAAACCAATTAGATTACTACTTACACTTGCACCTTACACCATTCTTAAAATTTTTCAATTGGATGGGAAAGTTATATCGTTAGACAGAGTGAGAATAAATTAATATTCTTTAGTTGGAAGGGAATGTCATGCAATTGTTGAATGTTAATAACCTGGATTGTTCTTGGGACATGGATGTTCTGGTGTTCTATTGTGAACTAAGAGTCTTCTTTGGTTAAAATCTTTGCAAAACATTTCATACCAATTATTATACTTTAAGGCATATATTTTTTGGCATCTCCTAGTTATCCTCATTCCATACCAACATACAATGTTTTATCATAAAGTATGAAACCCTTTTGTACTACAGGTATCTGAAAGACGAATGGAACTATCTAAATCAAGGACGCTCTACTTATGATCTTCCAATTGCAGACAAGATATGGAAGCATCTGCCAAGGAGGATTGATGAAAGAAAAATCGATGTAAGTGTTGCTTACTATTTAGCAAATGCATGTCCTGTTTTCAATTATGATTCTGGCCCTTGTGCATATTCATAATTTTTGCAACAAAGTTTCAGCTTTATCTTGGTTCACGTCAAGGGTTTCTGATTGTTTTTCTCAAATTTGTGCCATTATTCTTGCAGTTTGTTTCCATTTTCCTTCTGTCAGTTCATTAAAGTTTTAAAATATGCAAATCTATGTGTGCTGTTGATATGATTTAACACTGCTTTTATCTTTAAGTAAACAATTTAAATTATCATCTCGAACTGTATTTGGTGTCTGTAAATGCTACCAGGTTCCCCAACAGACGAATGATTATGACTGTGGTCTCTTTGTTCTCTTCTTCATGGAGCGTTTCATTGAGGAGGCGCCAGAGAGGCTGAAAAAGAAAGATTTGGCCATGGTATCTCTACCTAGCTGCATTCAGGTACACATTCTTGAAGTGGCAGTGATTTCTTAACATATAGTTTGATTTTCAGTTTGGTAAGAAGTGGTTCAGACCCGAAGAGGCATCTAGTTTGAGGGTGAAAATCCGGAAGCTACTTTTGGAGAAGTTTCAAAATGCAAGAGAAGGTTCCTCAGTCCCGTTTGACCCTGAACCCAGAACCTAATCCATACTTGTGGTTTACTGGCAACATAACACACTTGAATAAATACTGGAGATGTGTAAAAAGAGTGTCACATCTTTTGTATAGCCAACGATACATCGGTTCATGTGCCATTGACATGGTCAGGGAACATGTGAATAGGAGTTTGGCTGCAAATGAACGCTCCTGTTGTTTCCCTACCAGTTAATGACTTGCCTCTTTAATTACAGTTCTAATGTACACAAATGGGAATTGAAACAGTATGGATGTACTACTGGGTTGGTGTACAAAGCACTTCTCATTACTCATTTATTGATTCGAAAACTACCTGCCCGCTCTTGTGAGTAGTTTCAATACGCAAACCAAATGTTAAAGAACGAATGTGGGAAATTTTTTGATCCAGGATGAAGCCTTTTCATGATGGAACGTACAAATTCTCTCTCTAGCTTTATAAGCATTTTGGTGCTAAAGTCCATCCAACACCTGCTTAAATCTATCGGACACTAAGTTTAATAAGGAAATACCAAAGATGGTACAATTTAGACGGGAAGCTATGGAATTATCGAAGATGATTTTGAATTGGCAGTAAACAAAAATGTGTTGCACGTAATTTACAAACGTAAAGAAAAATTTAAAGAGTAGATAGAATGAGAAATTGACAAAAGGTTTGAATGTATGCCTACTCTCTACATAACAATTCACATGACCACCTATTACAGTAACATCAACTTTCTGGCATCTACAAAGTTCTTAAGGTCTCGATGCTCTCCTAAAGAAACAATAACAACCTTGACACTGGTCAACAGGGATCATTCCTTTGCCTTTTGATGGATCAATGGCTTCCAGAGTTGCAATTACCTCGTTCATCTCTGGTCTCTTGTTGGGGTCTGTTGGGGTCTGAGTACCAACATCTCCTCGTCACGTTTGCTAGAGACTTCGGACAACATTTGGGTATTTGTGGCCTCGTGTTCTGCAATGTAGTGGCATTTTATGAACCTTGTCAAATACTTTCCAGAATTTCCAGAGGCCAATATTTTCCTTGATAAGATATAAACGAGGAACATAGTAATGTTAAAGAATATTCACCTTATAAGTAAGAGCTGAAGTCAGTTCAGAGAAGTTAAGGTTTGGATATGGCAGATCACAGCAGTATATCTCCCACAAGCAAATTCTAAAGCTGTACACGTCGCACTTGCAGGTATATGGTTTATTTTCAAAAACCTACATCAAAAGAACATTCCCGCATTGGTATATGTGGAAGCTGGACAGCTTCTGATGTAGAAATTATAAGATTAAGCAAAAGAACGTTTGTGGGGTCACTTGATAGAGAGTAATTTAATTGTATACCTCTGGAGCCATATAACCAAGTGTTCCAGTAAGGCCTGTCATCTCGCTAGTAACTGAAGCTTGAATCCTAGAGACTCCAAAGTCAGCTATTTTTAGTGTTTGGTCCTCGTCAAGAAGCATGTTCTCAGGCTTTATGTCTCTGTGCACAACGTTCTTGGAATGAAGGTAGGCCAACCTGTAAGAGTATATGCCTCCGTAATTGCTAAAAGCTGAAAGACGACCATACAGCAAAGTATACATGTAAAATAACTAGCAGAGTATTACGGAATAGTTATGGAATAATAGAAATTTTAAATATGGTAGGCAAATTTTATAAGGGAGATTTAAGTATATTATATTGGA
>JANSVA010010792.1:0-15784 GCA_025504915.1 Erythroxylum reticulatum | reverse complement strand
ATAGAGAATATGGTATTATTAAAATATGTTATTACTTCAATTACAATAATTTGAATTGAAATTACCTCTCAAATGCTCCCAAACCTTATTTGGTAGCAACTCCCAAAATGCAATTGGAATTAGCCTTTACATAAACACATGACAATCATAACTTTTCATCCCAAATACTTTGTACTTCCTCGTGTCCACACACCTTACCAAGTTTAAAACGTAACCATCAGGAAACTTTAGACTTCTCAACCATTCACACAAAACCTCCTTTTATTTTTTATCCAAAGTGTAACATGCTTTCGGATGTTTACTAGTGTGAAGATCTTTATGTAACTCATTCCTTCTACAAAAAAGTTACAAATCAACTTGTGATTTTGCATTGTCTTTTGTCCTCCCTTCAATGTTTATTATGGTATTGAACAAATTGTGAAAAATAATTTTCTCAATTTGCATCACATATAGATTATGACTCATCAAATTAATTTTCCAATATGGCAAATCCCAAAAGATGCTTTGTTTTCTCCAACCAAATTTTTTACTGATGGTTGTATTTACTTCTTCAGCTTCAAATTATATAACTTTCAGCAAGTCTAATTCCTCAACCTCTCGCAAAATCGCTTCACTAGCTTTGTGAGGGGGAGGAGGTGTTCTTACTAGTCTATTCTTAATGAACTTTTGTTTATTGTGTCTAAATGGATGATTTGGAGGAAGAAATTTCCTGTGATTGGCAAACTAACATATTTTTCCCTCGTTTGGCAAATAAAATGCATTTGAATCATTAGCACAATAAGGACAAGCCAATTTTCTAATTGTGCTCCATCTAGACAACATGGCATATGCTGCAAAATCACTAATAGTCCACATCAAAGCTGCTCTTAAAACAAAATTTTGTTTCAGAGACACATCACATATCTGAACCACCCCATATTCCTAAAGATACTATAATTCAGATATCAATAGTTGTCAGAATACATCAATTTTATGTTTCGAATTTGTAGGCCCTAGCACAATCACTGTCAAGAAAATATATGCATCTTTTATACACGTCCACGGAGGAAAATTATAAGGAGTAATTATGATTGGACATGATGAGTATTGCTGGCAAGATTGATCAAATGGTTGGAATCCATCTGTCGACAATCCCAGCCTGACATTTTGACTTTCAACTGCAAACTCAAGATGGGTGTCATTGAAATGTTTCCATTCCATTGCATCCAATGGATGACTCATCATTCCATCTTCCTATTCATGTCCATCATGCCATTTCATGTAAGATGTAGTAACATCAGAAGCATATAGTCTTTGAAGTCTCGAAGTTACTAGAAAATAATACATCCGTTTTTAGGGTACTAATTTCTGTTTCATACAATGCTTTCTTGGCTTCAACCTAGATTGACCACAAAATTTGCACTCTTATAATTCCACATCATCTCCCCAATACAACATACATCCCAACTTGCAACAATTAATCTTTTCAACAGGCAAACCAGGACCCCTAATAAGTTTCTTCATATTGTAAAAACTATCAACCATTGTATGATCAGGAGGCAATGATTCATTATACTATTCAAGAATTTTATCAAAACTATCGTTTGAAATATATCCTTCAGACTTTATGTTCAATATTCGAGCAATTGAAGACAATTGGGTCGTTATCTCACAATTTGGCCATATTTCTTAGTCAACTGACTTTAGTAAGTCAAAAAAATGTTTTGCATGTGGATTAGGTTCTTCTTCAAGATTTTTCCTATTTTTCTCAAAGATATAACCGGCTGCATCATAAACCATTTGTATGTACGAATTTTCAACTCCATCCCCATAATTTGTTCTAAATTCAATCCCCCCCTTAAAACTCATTTAAGTTCATAAACAATTATGCTTGATTACCCGTTAAGGTGGTAGAAATCAACGACTTCCCATGTCGTATCTACTCAAAATAATTAGGGACAAACCTTTTCTCAGCAAATGCCCATTAACTTCATCAATAGGAAGGAAACATTTTCTTTTGCACTTTTTACATGGACATCTAATCTTTGGTCCATCTATATATGCAAGTTGAGAACATACATAATGAATAAAAGCTTTAACTCCCTTAATAAATTTAGGATTAATGAAACCATCAGGTGTTAATCGTCTATACAACCAAGATCTATCCCGAAAACTCATTTCCAGAAAACTGTTAATTTAAAATAGTGAATCCATAGTTAGTATGATTCGTATTCGCTAAAGAGTATTATTTATCTAAGATAAGAGTTGTGAATCAACATACCAAGTTCTCATTCTGACTCCTAAGCTCTTGGTATTTTTCACCAATAAGCCTGACGAGACCTCCTTCGAGGGTTATGGGTTAAGGTTTAAGGGTTGTTAAGTTATCAATTTGTGCTTATTTTGTACTTAATTATCTTTAATATGTTGAAATTATTTTTCAAAATTAATGGAATTATCTTATAATTGCTTGCAAATGATTTTCAACACCTTAGAGATGAAATTGAATCAAAAAGATGAAAAATAAATGAAGAAAATCTGAAATTCCAAGTCTGGAAGCAATTCAGTCACTAAGCGTAGGCACGTGCAAGGATGGAAAAAATTTGCAATTTTTCTCTTTGGTTGTTCTTGTGTTTCTGCACTTTTTCTTCTATATTTTCATATTCTTCAAGAAATACCAGGGATGGAGACTCGTTGCATTGTTATTTCTTTGATTTCTATTTTCGTTATGAATAGCTAAACTTATTTTCTTGGTTAAGGGAAACCTTGTTACATCTATTATGTGTGAGATGTTTCAATAAAGTTTGTTCATTAATGAATATTGAATATCTTCTACATTACTTTTTCTAATTGAATTGATTGATTTCTAGGTGTGCAACTAGGGATTGATTCGCTCAAGAACTAGATTAATGAAATATGACATTCAGTTTTGTTAATCATAAGTCGTAATTAGGATTACCTTCTTTATGTTAAAGTTGGAAATTTTAAGAAGATATTTGTCTTGATTAATTACATGTCGTACATGTATTATCTTGTTCATTGGTTTCTTGGTTCTTAAAGCTATTATTCAATTGAACCTACAATCGTATCTAGGTTTTTGCTTAATAAGAATGCTAGGATACATGTTTCTAGCCATTTACACTTAAGAGAAAACATCCCCTAATGAATGTTTATTAATGATTGAAATTTTATATCGAGGATCCATTTCAGCGTGATTACATCGGTGACCCGAAATCAAGGTTTCTATTAAATTTTCAGATCCAATCAATTTTGTTAAATTTAGATTTTAGTTATCTATTTCTTAAATTTCGTGAATTGAAAACAACCCACCTTTTCGTTACTTTGTTTTGGTTTTAAACTCTCTAACCTTTATCGTTAAAAATTTCACGTGGAAATGATATCCACTTACCACTACTACATTAATTTGTATTAACGGAAGTTGGTTTCTTTTTAAATTTGGTTACAAGCGACACCAGTACCAATTTTGGCACCGTTTTTAGGGAATTTTTTATGGTTTATGTACGTTACGTATTCAAATCAATCAAAGAATTTACAGTATAATCCTGAAATCAAAAAGACAGCTAAAAGACTGCGAAAACAAACCAAACATCAGAAAGAGACGTAGAAAATTGATAGAATAACCGCAAACCACACTCTTCGTGAGCTAGCCACACCCACAGATGCGCAACAGCCCCACTGCATTAACTTTCCAAATTTAGGTGATAACAATACTTTTGAATTAAAATCTGGCCTGATTCATTTATTACCTATTTTCAGGGATTTATTGGGAGAAGATCCGTGCAAGCACTTAAAAGAATTCAACGTAGTTTGCATGGGAATGAAGCCGACGAATGTGATGGAAGAGAAGATTAAGCTGAGAGCCTTCCCATTCTCCCTTAAGGACGATGCGCAAGATTGGTTAGACTATTTAATCAGAGAAAACATGCAAATGTGGTCTGAAATGAAGAGGCTTTTCTTCAAAAAGTATTTTCCAGCATCGAGAGCAGCCAATATTCTGAAAGAAATTTGCAAAATTCGATAACATACAGGAGAAACACTTTATAAGTATTAGGAAAGATTCAAGAAACTCTGCGCTAGCTGTCCACACCACTAGATAACCGAACATCTATTGAATAGGAGTATGATCGACATTACAAGTGGTGGTGCTTTAGTTGATAAAACGCCGGCGGCCGCAAGGGAATTGATTGCGAACATGGCTTCCAACACTCAACAATTCGGAATACGTACTGGACATGGATTAAAAGGCGTGAATGAAGTGAATGTGACCACATTAGAGAAGAGATTGGATGACCTTACTTCTTTAGTGTGACAATTGGCAGTCACGAAGAAAGAAGAAGCAAAGGTATGTGGCATATGTTCAATGTTAGGACATTCTACTAATTTATGTTCAATTTTGTAGGAGGAAAACACAGAATAGGTGAATGTCGCAAGAGGATTTACTAGGCCGAGTTAAAGAAAGTATGACCCATTTTTCAATACCTACAATCCGGGGTGGCGTGATCACTCGAATTTACAATATGGGAATCATCGAGGATAGCAAGCGACCATGAATTTTCAGCAGTATAGACAACCATACGTGCCTCAGCAAAATCAAAATATAACACCCCATTCCGAAGGTAAGTCCTCTTTGGAAGATATAGTTCAATCTTTGGTCACTAACTCTTTGATGTTTCAGCGAAATACTGAAGCAAGTATCAAAAACATTGAAAATCAAATGAGTCAAATGGCAACTGCCATAAATTGATTGGAAGTGCGAACTTTTAGAAATTTTTTATCACAATTGGAGATTAATCCTGGACAAAGTGTGAAGGCTATTACGTTGCGGAGTGGTAAGGAAATGCAGGAACTACTTCCGAAAAATTTCAGAAGGGAGGTAGAAGAAGAAATCACACAAAACAAACCTTCACAACTAGAATTGATGCAAAAAGAGCTGCAAAATAAAGTGATTCCACCTCCTTTTCTGAGTCGATTCGCAAAAGCAAAGAAGGAAGAACAAAAGAAGGAAATTTTGGAGACTTTCCACAAGGTTCAGGTAAACATTCCTCTCCTTGATGCAATTAAACAAATTCTAAGGTACGCTAAATTCCTTAAGGAACTTTGTACGTCAAAGAGGAAATTAAAATTTGATGAGAAAGTGCAATTGGGAGAAAACATTTCAGCGATTTTGCAAAAGAAGAAGCTTCCACCGAAATGTCAAGATCCAGGTATGTTTACTATCCCATCCCAAATTAGTGATTTGCTAATTGAAAGAGCTATGTTAGATTTAGGTGCATCCATAAACGTTATTCCATATGATGTGTATAAATCTTTAAATGTTAGACCTCTTAAACAAACTAACGTAGTGATTTAATTAGTGGGTCACTCAAATGCTTATCCAAAGGGTGTGTTAGAAGACATATTGGTTCAAGTAGGGAACGTGCTTTTTTTTTTGCTGATTTTTACATTTTGCAGATGGGCACCAATGATGCATCTTCCTCCACTCCGAACTTATTAGGAAGGCCATTTTTGAAAATGACTAGAACTAAAATAGATGTTCATGATGGATCTTTAACTATGGAATTTGATGGTGATTTAATTAAGTTCAACATTTATAATACCATGAAAATTTTGAATGATGAACATTCTATTGTTTCTGTGGATTTTATTGATACATGGATACAGGAGAATTAGATTTGGAATACAAAGTTGGGCTTGAAATAATCTTTGAAGAAGGAATCACGTCACCAGGAAGTGAAGAATCGATATTATTTAGTGAACAAATGGAAAAGGCAACACGTTGGTAAGGAAGTGAAGCATCAGTGTTGTCCAGCAAGCAGGAGGAGACGTTAACGTGTAAAATGGAGACCACCGAGCCACCCCTTTAACAGCTCACATCCATGGAAATGTCCAAAAATTTGGACAAGTTAATGCCGTCATTAACTCGCCCACCAGCGTTGGAATTAAAGAGCCTACCTAGTCATTTGAAACACATTTTTTTAGGTGAGAAAGACACATCACCTCTTATTATTTCTAACCAACTTTCGAATGTGCAGGAAAACCAGCTAATTAATGTATTAAAGGAGAATAAAGATGCTTTTGGTTGGACAATAGCTGATTTGAAAGGTATTAGCCCCAAATCTGCATAAACCAAATTTTGATGGAAGATGAAGGGAAGGAGGTGAGACAACCACAACGTCGTCTAAACCCACCTATGATGGAAGTGCTGAAGAAAGAGATTTTGAAGCTTCTTAACGCGGGCATCATTTATCCAATTTGGGATAGTAATTGGGTAAGTTCGGTCTAGGTAGTTCCGAAGAAAACTGGTGTGACTGTGATTGAAAATAGCAATGGTGAGTTAATACCGACTCATGTTCAAAATGGTTGGAGGGTATGCATAGATTATAGGATGCTTAATTCAGTTACTAGAAAAGATCATTTCTGTTTCCATTTATTGATCAAATACTTGAAAGACTTGCGGGTAAATCTCATTATTGTTGTTTAGATGGCTATTCAGGATGTCACCAAATTTTGATGAAACCTAAGGATCAGGAGAGAACAACCTTCACATGTTCATTCGGTACCTTTGCTTGCCGAAGAATTCCATTTGGATTGTGCAACACACCCGCGACATTTCAACGGTGTATGGTAAGTATTTTCTCCAATTTTGTGGAAAATTACATGGAAATTTTTATGGATGATTCCACGGTATATGGGAAATCTGTTGAAACATGCATTGTCAACCTTGAAAAAGTACTAAAATGTTGCATTGAAACTAATTTGGTTTTAAATTGTGAAAAGTGTCATTTTATGGTGGATGAAGGCATTATTTTGGGCCATACCATTTCTTCGAAAGGAATTGAAGTCGATAGGGCTAAGATAGACGTTATTCGATCTTTATCTTACCCTGCATATATGCGGGAAGTCCATTTTTTTCTTGTTCATGCAGGATTTTATTGGCAATTTGTCAAAGATTTCTCTAAAATTGCGTAACCCATATGCAGACTACTCCAAAAAGACGTGAAATTTGATTTTGACGAGCCATGCAGAAGTGCGTTTGATGAAATTAAGGAGCGACTCACTATAGCGTTGATTATTCAGCCACCGCAATAGGACATGCCTTTCGAGTTGATATGTGATGCTTCAAATTATGCAGTTGGCATCGTGCTGGGCCAAAAAGTGGACAAGGTACCTCATGTTACTTATTATGCTTCCATGACACTTAATGATGCCTAGAAAAATTATTCTACGACGGAGAAGGAGTTTTTAGTGGTCATCTTTGGATTGGAAAAGTTTCGGTCATACCTTTTAAGGATAAAGGTGATCATCTATTCAGACCATGCAGCTCTGAAATATTTGGTGAACAAGAAAGAAGCCAAGCCGAGATTAATTCGATGGATATTGCTGCTCTAATGATTTCATTTGAAAATTCGCGGTAAGAAAGGAGCTGAAAATTTGGTGGCCGACTACTTAAGTAGGATCACATCGAGTACCATATTTGATTTTCTTCACGAAAAATTTATGGATGAGAATCTCTTCACAATTCAACAGGTAATTCCATATTATGTGGACATAGTGAACTTTTTAAGTCACTAAGTCTTTACCTAGTGATTTATCCAGAGCTAAGAGAGACAAAATCAAGCAAGAGGCTAAATATTACATTTTGGATGAGCCTCACTATTGAAAATTTTGTTCTGATCAGATTGTTGGGAGATGTGTCACAAATGATGAAATTCTATCCATTTTATATTTTTGTCATTCATCTATGTGTGGGAGACACTTTGAACCTAAAAGAATTGCTCAGAAAATTTTAGAATGTGAACTGTTTTGGCTTAAGTTATTTTATGACTCTTACATGTTTTGCAAGTCTTGCATCGTTGTCAAAGAATAGGTAACTTGGGATCGAAGAATCAAATGCCACTTACGAACATTATGGTATGTGAGATTTTTTATGTTTGGAAAGTAGACTTTATAGGTCCTTTCCCTTCCTCCTTTGGTAAGAATTACATTTTGTTGGTTGTAGATTACGTTTCGAATGGGTTGAAGCTAAGGCTACTATATCTGACAATGCTAAAACTGTTATTGATTTTGTTAAATCAAATATTTTTTCAGGTTCGGAATACCTCGAGCTATCGTTAGCGATCGACGAACCCATTTCTGCAACAAGTTTTTGAAGCTTTGATGAAAAGATGTGTAATCACACACCGAGTCTCTACCGCCTACCATCTGCAGACAAGTGGGCAAGCTGAGGTGTCCAATGGAGAGATCAAATCCATACTAGAGAAAGTGGTGAATCCGAATCGAAAGGATTGGAGTCTATGATTAGACAATGCTTTGTGGGCATACTGCACTGCGTACAAAACTCTTATAGGTATGTCGCCTTACAGGTTAGTTTTCAGTGAGCCTTGTCATTTACCTGTGGAAATAGAGCATAGAGCTTATTGGGTTGTGAAGCAATTGAATATGGATCAGATGGAGGTTAGTAACAATAGGAAATTGCAATTGCAAGAATTAGAGGAGATTCGTAATGAGGCGTATGAAAATGCAAAAATTTATAAGGAAAAAACTAAAGCTTTTCACGTTAAAATGATTTCTAGGAAACATTTTTCCATTGGACAAAAAGTTCTTCTTTATCATTCAAAGCTTAAGTTATTTCCAGGAAAATTACGATCTTGTTGGTTTGAATCGTTTATTATTACTAACGTTTTTTTCTCATGGTGCGGTAGAAATTTAGAGTTTAGATACCTCTAAGGTATTTAAAGTTAATGGACATCGCCCGAAGCCATATTATGAAAATTTTTCAGTCAAGCGAGTGAAAGAAATAGAGTTGGTACCCCTAACCTATTTCTGATCAGGTAAGTAACGAAACGTGTCCAGCTAACGACTCTAAAGAAGCACATTCGGGGGAATTCGTAAATTTTTCAGGTTTGCTTATGTTATTTATTTTCAGTAGTTTTTATTTTCATTTCATTATGTTTATTTCATTAGTTAAGAATTTCAGTTCACATTTTAATTTCTGTCATTTTTATTTTTCATCTTTTCATTTTTAAAAATTAAAAAACAAAAAAAAGGCAAAAAATGAAAATTTTGGTTATTCCCGCTGCCCCCTTGATTTCCCCCTCTCTTTTTTTCCCCTTTCTGTTTTCATACAATTTCTCCTAAGTGTTTCAATTTTACTTACCGCACATCATCACTCATCTTAGACTTTCACCACCATTTACCCACCATTAAATCACGTCACTCATAGTCTTCATTACTAACTCCCCATCAACCCTAACTTGTGATTTTGTGCTTGCATTATTGTCTTGTTCTTTTGCAGGTTGTCTTTCACAAAATTCACACAATGCCAAGGAAGAAGAGTGATTCTTGTAGACTAGTCCTTCCAATTCGTTTCGCTGTTGATGCTCTTCCACCATAACCCACTACCACCACCACATCTGCCACCACCACATCTGCCAACCCTTTGATTTCGGCACTTCTAAATAGAGAAGCTTTCTTTCACCTTTTCCTTTATATTTATGCTTCTTTAACATTAAGGACGATGTTGTTATAGGTGTGGGGGAAAGAATTGGAATTTTGGTGTGAAAATTTTCAATTTTTGTGTGAGTTTTATTGATTTTTCCATGTGATTATGTATGTTAAACCATGAAGCTTTGTCATACTAATTTGGATGAGATTGAGGACAATGCATGAAATTAAATTAGGCTAAGTAAGTTTTAAGGTGAATCATATTGATTGGTTGCAATAACTGATCTTATAGACTTAGTCAAAATTTTTACATTTGAGTGATGAGAAATGTGTGGAATTGAAGTGAATTCTTAAGTTAAACCTGTGAGCGAAATTTGAGCCTAAATGGCATCATCTTTATGTCATGCTATTTCTTTGAATTGTGTGATGCTCCTTTATTCATGTTGCCTTCAGAACTTGTACAGAACCGGTTTAAATTTATTTGATTACTTAGGATATAGATATGATTAAGGCCTTTCTTGTTTTAAAACCCTTTAGCATAAAAATGACTCACCTAATTATTTTCCCTTTGCAAATATTTTTGAGCCTTTAACCTTGTTTTTCAATCAATTGCCTTATTAAAAACCCCATTAGCCTTACCTTCTCACAAGTTGAATGAAGTATTGAGTAATTTAGGACTTTTGTTCCATATTTTATTATGAGATGCTTTTATAGGTGCTTCTATTCATGTGTTTATCAAATTTTGTTGCTAGCAATTTTTCTTGTTTTTATTGTTTTTCCGTATGTTTAGCGTTATTCAAAAATAAAAAATTAAATTTCAGAAAAAAATAAAAAGAAAAGAAAAAAGAGAAGAAAGATGAAAAAAAGGGGAAAAAAAAGAAGAAGAATAAAGCATAGTAGCAGGAGTTAGTATGAGTAGTTGTAGTGTTTATCTCATAATTTTAAGTTGAGTATCCCTTTTACTTGATACTTTGTGAATACTTGTGATTAACCTTTTTCCATTTTTACCTCACCTGTGAACCTAGCCCTATTACAACCTTGAATAAAGTCCTTATGATTTATTAGCTCATGTGATATAAATGAATGATAACTGGTAAAATTGCAAGCCTATGGTAGTGCAATATGTTAGAGAAAGATTTAAGAGAAACACTTTGCCCTCAAACACTTGATTGTAAGAGCGAAATCCGTTAGAAGAATTCATTTTGATTTCATATTTGCTTTTGAACAAAGATGTCTTATTTTGACTTCATTTATTTGCATTGGTGAAAAGCGATTATGATATGTGTTGGAATTTAAGTCTTACTGGACCAAGTTAATGGATTGTGTGCACTTGATCTTATAAAGGATGAATTGACTGAGTGTAGTGGTTTGACATGTTTGCTCGAGGGCGAGCAAAGGTTTAGTGTAGGGGAATTTGTTAAGTTATCAATTTGCGCTTATTTTGTACTTAATTCTCTTTAATGTGTTGAAATTATTTTTCAAAATTAATGGAACTGTCTTATAATTACTTGCAGATGATTTTCAATACCTTAGAGACGAAATTGAATCAACAAGATGAAAAAGAAACGAAGAAAATCCGAAATTCCGAGTTTGACAGCAATTCAGTCACTAAGCATGGGCACTTGCAAGGATGGAAAAAATCTATAAATTTGTTTTCAATATTGAAAATCGAGATTTTCACAATCTTTAAAGATTAGATTGCCATCTCATTAAGGGGATCAACCACCTAATATTGGGGGATACACTATCTGTTGAAAATCACGAAAGAAAGAAGGGAAGAGAGATCAGAAAAGGCATAAAAGATCAAAAAACATTACTATTCACGCAACCTTTAGTGGAGGATAGTTTTAAAATCTACAGAATTTCGTTAGGATTAGTTTAATATCTACATTCTTTTCTTCTAGTTTTCGGTAGCACAGTTTAGGAGTAGTTTTGAAATTTTCCTACATTCTTCTTTTGTTCTTTTTAGCCTTTATTTTAAAATAGAAAACAATTTATGCAGTTTTTCTCTTTGGTTGTTCTTGCATTTCTGCACTTTTTCTTCTATATTTTCATATTCTTCAAGAAAGACCAGGGATGGAGACTTGTTTTGTTGTTATTTCTTTGATTTCTATTTTTGTTATGAATAGTTAAAGTTATTTTCTTGGTTAAGGGAAACCTTGTTATCACCTATTATATGTGAGATGTTTCAATAAAGTTTGTTCATTGATGGATATTGAATATCTTCTACATTACTTTTTCTAATTGAATTGATTAATTTCTAGGTGCGCAACTAGGGATTGATTCGCTCAATAGCTAGATTAATGAAATACGACGTTCTATTTTGTTAATCACAAGTAGAAATTAGGATTACCTTCTTTACATTAGAGTAAAAATTTCTAAGAAGATATTCATCTTGATTAATTGCATGTCGTACATTTATTATCTTGTTCATTGGTTTCTTGGTTCTCAAAAATATTATTCAATTCAACCTACGATCGTATCTAGGTTGTTGATTAATAAGAATGCTTAGAATACATGCTTTTAGTCATTCACACTTAAGAAAAAACATCCCCCAATGAATGTTTATTAATAAACTGCAATTTTAGATCGAGGATCCATTTTAGTGTTATAACATCGGTGACCTGAAACAAAGGTTTTTCCATTAAATTTTCAAACCCAATCACTTTTGTTAAATTCAGATTTTTGTTATCTATTTCTTAAATTTCGTGAATTGAAAACAACCTCCTCCCTTCATTTTGTTACTTTATTTTAATTTCAAACTCTAAACTCTTTACCATTAAAATTCCCCGTGGGAACGATAGCCACTTACCACTACTACAATAATTTGTAATAATGGAAGTTGATTTCTTTTTGAATTTGGTTGCAGGCGACAACAATACCACTTTTAGTGTAAAACTCATAATTGTTGTTGCAATTCAACAAGTTTTTGGTGTCATTGCCAAGGATTATTTTGTTTGGCATCTTGTTAGTTTAGGTAACTTTGATTTAAGAGTGTTTGGTACTTTTCTTTGAGTTTTTTTTAGTGCATGAACACAAGGAACACGAGAAGGTCCAATGAGCTTAATGAGGAAGTGCATTAAGATATTAAAAGGCATGAAAGAGAGCTAAGAAGAGCTAGGCGCTAAGAAAAATACAAAGGAATATGGAAAAAGAAGGAGACCAAGGAGGAGCTAAGAGGACATTGATGGACTTTATAAGTCCAGGATTCAATCCTTAAGGAGTTGCAAGGCCAGTGATTCAAGCCAATAATTTTGAGATCAAGTTGGCACTCCTCAACATAGTTTAGAGTAGTGTTCAGTTTTATAGGTTGTCCAACGTAGATCCCAACACCCATCTTGCAAAATTCTTAGAGATTTTTGATACCTTCATGTTTAATGGGATGTCGAATGATGTCATGAGGTTGATATTGTTTCTTTTAACTTGAGAGATCAGGCAAAGGCATCGTACAATTCACTCATTACAAGTTAAATTACTACTTGGGAGCAGCTAGCCTAAGCTTTTTTGGCTAAGTACTTTCCTTTGACCAAGCTTGGGAGAAATTTAAGGAATTACAAAGGAGTTGCCCCCACCACAACCTTCCAAAGCATTTTCTTTTGCAAACATTCTATAATGGCGTAACTTAGAGCATAAGAGGAATAATAGATGAAGCTATAGAAGGGTCTTTGATGAGGAAAATCATTGATGCAGCTCATGATCTTTTGGAATAGTTGGTGAGTGAGTAATAGCTATATATGATCAAATGAAAGAAGTAGACAAAGGTCTAACGAGTAAAAAGGAACGATTCCACTTGACTCGATAATATCCTTGCAAGCACAGATTGTTTCCCTCACCAAACAGTTGAGCAACATGCAAGGAGCTTCTTCATCCATCATCAAGACCATGCAAGTACAATGTGAATTATGTGAGTAGGATAACCATTGCACAGCTGAATGTTTCTTGCTAGGAGCGAGTGGTACAGAACAAGTAAATTACTTGGACTAGCCGCAATGAGGTAATAATCCATACTCTAATACTTACAATCCTCAGTGGAAAACCACCCAAATTGTTTCTAGAGTACTAACAATACAGGTGATCAAGTGAGAACACAAGGACCTGCCAAATTTTAGCAAGATTGTCTTAGACTTTGGAGAACAAAATGGAAAAGTTAATGGATTTGTTGGGTTTAAGGTTCTCGAGCTAAGAGGAAGGTCAAACAAGAGAAGAAGAGAGTTAGAAAAGAATGGAAGTAAAGTTTGGCCAAATTATGAAGAACCACACTTTATCCATCCATAATTTGGAAGTATAGGTAGGTCAACTACTAATGCTTTATCTTTTAGAAATGTGGGAAGCTTACTAAGCAACACTAAGGCCAATCCAAAGGAACAACTTAAGGTGATCACACTTAGGAGTGGCAAGAAATTAGAGGACCAAAATGTTCAACAAGATAGCCAACAGAAGGAAAAGGTGCACGACAAAGAAGAAGATAAACCATACGTACCACCACCACCTTACAAGCCTAGGATTCCATATCCGCAAAGGGTGAGACAACATCAAGTTCACATTCAATTCTCCCAATTCTTGGAGATGTAGAAGAAACTACAAATTAATTTTTCTTTGGTGGAAGAATTGGAGTGTATGCCCAAGTATGAAAAGTTTCTCAAGGACATATTGACACATAAATGAACTTGGGAGAACAATCAGATGGTGACCTTGACAGAGAATTGTAGTTCAATCATCACAAGCAAAATGCCTTCAAAATGAGCCTGGTTAATAAGTGCTCGGTCATAACAAAGTAAAAATGAAAGTGGAGTCACATGCACATTTGGATATATACATCATTACATGCATTATGTGAATGATTGCAAAGAATCACTGAAATATATTGAAAATCACTAAAATATATTGAAATAGTGATATGAATTATCTGAGTGGATGTTGACGAAATGAATGATTCATATGAGTGATTGGGATTATTCCAAGATGATTATATGAAATGTTTGTATTCATATTATGCCTGTTGAAATATGATATATATGTGTATACATATATACTTTGAGTTGGTATACAAAACTGGATGATTTGATTAATGAGAATTGATTAAGGATAATGACATACGTATGAATTTGGTTATATACTTATGATGTTTGTGTTCTGACTTGAGTGAGCATATCGATGATGGTTCACTCACTGAGTTCACAAACTCATCAAAATTACAACGTTGATTTTTAGGTACTGAGGAGACCTAGCTCTAAAGCAATCTAGTAACATTCTAGTATTGTCAATTTTGGAAATAAGAATTGCTCAAAGGTTTGGTCAACTAATATTGAAGAGTATAGTTAGAATATTTTAGTACAACATTCTGTTTTATGTTGCACATATTGTATAGAGTTGCAAGCTACATGTTGTGTATTGTATATATATACGTGAATCATGAGTATAATAACATAATGAATGTTTATCTTTGTTAATGACATGGGATAAGCTGATCCATTAAAATACTTGTGTTTCTTGCTAG
Organism: Erythroxylum reticulatum; assembly: GCA_025504915.1. Lineage (NCBI taxonomy): Eukaryota > Viridiplantae > Streptophyta > Magnoliopsida > Malpighiales > Erythroxylaceae > Erythroxylum > Erythroxylum reticulatum. The sequence goes on along the minus strand of JANSVA010010792.1, from coordinate 846 downwards.
ATCGCCTATGGCTCGGGTATTCATAATACACACCGGAATAGACCATACTGCATAACAAGAAGTATAACCGAAAATTACAACATGTATGAAATTACCTCTTGACGCGGATTGGTATTTGTTTTTCAAATTTATAGACATTGCACTGCACAAACGTCCTCTACCGATATCCACACAAGGATGAATGATCCGGGTAGTAGCTAATGTGTGCTAGCACGTTCTAAAACACTTTTTGAACGTCGAATAATTTTTTTGTCGGAAGAAGGATGAACAACTAGGTTTTTTAGTAGCTAGGGTTTTTGTCTCGTATCTAATAAGACATAAGTTCTCTATTTATAGAGAAACCCTAATCCCTATTCCTATTAGGAATAAGAATATCATAATCCTAAACTCATTAGAATTATGGAAGATCAATAATTTTTTTGACCATATTATATCTCATATAATAAAAGATCGACAACTTAATTCAATCTAGCCCAATAAATATATCCACATATATTTACTTAGTGGCTAATAAATTAGGCCCAAGAGAATAAGCCCACATCACATCACTCTCTGTGTACGATCCTATAGGCTTATTTGATGCTGGCAATGGGCTTGATCACACTTCACGGCCGATAAGTCATAAGCGGCCTCTACCCAAATCAAATAAGGATCGTTGATCTAATTTAACCTATAACCATGGTTACATACTCAGTCCCTTTGTAACACGATATCAAGATTACTCACAAGGCATGGTACATGTCAACCTTTGATTAATTATAGTTTCTTCATCCCCAAGTTGACTGATTATAACAAATGACATTGATGACTCCTCATCAATTCATTTGAGCACGGCCATGCATTTCT
>JANSVA010010765.1:0-15785 GCA_025504915.1 Erythroxylum reticulatum | reverse complement strand
TGTTATTCAAATACCAAAGGAAACAAAGTCATCGAATGAAGCAGAAGCAATCAACTCACAGTTGCTCAGTAAAAACAGTTAGCTGTCAAGTCTTATCTTAGAATGATGTCGGTTTCTTTTGTTTGTTTGATAGAATCTAGGATCAAGTCTCATTTCCCTTTGAATAATATTTGCTCTTAGCATTTTTGTAGTAATTTAGAATAAGCTTCATGTGCCAGGTTAGTAGTAGCATGGAACCCTGATAAATTCATGTGTACTCGTCTAATTACTACTAATCAGCTGATCCTTTTGGAGGTGACAACTATGAATTGTGATTCTGGTTTTTTTGTTTCTTGTATTTATGGGGTTAATAATGCTAACCAGAGGAAAAACCTCTAGTCAACCCTTTCTAATATCAAACTCATTGTTTGGACTCAACTATGGCTTATAGTTGGGGACTTTAATGCCATTTTGTTTGCGCATAAAGCTGAACCTCTGCGCTCCTTGACTATTAGTGGGATGAGAGACTTTAGGAAGTGTGTTGAAGAATGTGGTGTGTATGACCTAAACTCTAGTGGTCCGAATTTTACATGGTCTAATAAGCAATATGGTGAATTCCACATAGTTAGAAAATTAGACAAAGTGCTTATCAATTCAGAGTGGAGTTCTTAGTTTCCTATATCCTTTGGTGAAATTCTTAATCCTAATATTTCAGACCATTCCCCTGTAGTGATAAGAGCTTTAACTGTCTAAAAGAAGAGATCTTCCCCTTTTAGGTTTTCAAATTTCCTAGTCTCACAACCAAATTTCCTTCAGATAGTAAAAGAGGCTTGGAATTCACAAATCCAAGGGACCCCGATGTTTTGTGTAGTATTTTAGCTCAAATTAGTCAAAAATGCCCTCAAATCCTTAAACTCAAATTAGATTGGCGATATTAATGTCAGAGTTGAGACTTGTCAAGCTGCCTTCAATAACATCCAAGACCAAATGAGAGCTTTGCCTAATAGGACTCAACTAGTTGTTGAAGAACATAAGGCTATGACCAATTTGTTTAAGGCTTTAAATGACCAAAAATCCTTCTACAAACAATCTTCCTGTATCAAGTCGCTTAGAAAGGGGGATAGTAACACCAAATTTTTCCATAATTCCACCTTATCAAATAGGAACAGAAACAGTATCCACTCTTTGTTGGTGAGCAATGGCCATAGGATTACTAACTTAGAAGAAATTCAGAAACAATTTCTAAATTTCTTTCAAGATTCCATTGGTACAAAGAAAGATTTAGCTTCTTCAAACGAGTTTGTGGCAGCTCTTTTTTTCCCACCTTATTCCTAAGCACCTTAGAAATACCCTTGTAGCTGAAGTTACTTCATAAGAGATTAAAGAAGTATTCTTTTCTTTCAACCCAAATAAGGCCCCTGGCCCAGATGGCTTTAATGACTTTTTCTTTAAACACACTTGGCATATTATCGGGAATGAAATCACTAGGTCAATCCAAGACTTTTTCAAACATGGAAGGCTCCTCAAAGAGCTTAATTCAACTTTTATCTCCCTTGTCCCTAAGAAGAATAAGCCATCCATTGTGATAGATTATAAGCCTATCTCCTGTTATAACATGATTTATAAGATGATCATAAAAATAATTTCTAATAGACTTAGAGAGATTTTACCCCTCCTTATCAGCCCAAACCAAAGTGTTTTTATCAAAAATCGTCGTATAGGGGGCAACATCCTTTTAGCTCAAGAAATCTTTAATAACTATCATCTTTCTAATAAGCATAGGAGATGTGCTTTCAAAGTAGATTTAGCAAAAGCTTATGATTCTATTCAATGGGATTTCCTCCTCAATGTGTTGCTAGCTGTAGGGCTCCCTCCTATGTTTATTAAGACAAAGAGATCCTCTCTCTCCGTACCCTTTTATTATTTGTATGGAGGTGCTTTCTAATACTCTGAATGTTACAATAGCAAAAAATCCTACTTTTCAATTCCATTGGAGATGCAAAACCCTTAAACTATCCTATCTTTTGTTTGATGATGATCTATTATTGTTCTGTCATGCTAATCTTATTTCAGTGAATACCTTACTTAACTACTTGCGAACTTCTCAAATTTCTCTGGGTTGGATATGAACCCTAGCAAAAGTCAATTCTTTTTATCTTTTGATGTGGAACATTTGGCCATTCAGTTGGAAACCAATTCGAGTCTTAAAAGGGGTAATCTTCCTATGAGATATCTAGGTGTTCCACTTTTAACGGGTAGATTGACTAGGAGAGATTGTATCCCATTGTTGGATAAAATTAATTCCAGAGTTAACAAATGGATTCATAAAGCCTTGTTCTATACTGGTAGACTTCAATTGGTAATTTCTGTCTTGTCTACTTTTCTGGTCTACTGGGCTAGCCATTTGTTACTTCCTGTCTCTATCTTTAAAGAAATTGAGTCTAAACTTAGGAACTTCATGTGATTTGGAAAGGTTGTGTCTAAAACTCATATAAAATTCAAGTGGAGTGACCTTTGTAGACCTAAAATAGAGGGTGGTCTAAGGATTAAACATTTGTCTACATGGAACAATGCCTGGTTAGGTAAAAGGATTTGGGTTCTTTTCAATAGTAAGGAAGCTTTGTGGTTAAAGTAGGTTCACACCATTATTCTTAGAAGGAAAAACTTCTGGAGTGCCCAACTGACTAATAACAGTTCTTGGAGTTGAAGGAAACTTATTCAGGTTAGAAATATTGTTGGGAACCATTTCAGATTTAAGATAGGAAATGGAATTTCTACTCTCTTATGGCAGGACCCTTGGCACCCTAGAGGTATCCTCAAGGATCTCTCAACACCTAGAGCTATCAATGGTTCAAAATTTCTAATGAATGCAAAACTGGCTGATATTATCATAGACAATATGTGGTTCTGGCAAGATGCCACAATTAAGACCATTTGTATGCTCGAGCCTTTAATATATCAACCCGATGGGTCCCAATCGGATAGATTAGAATGGACTGCAAGCCCCTCAAGAATTTACACAAATGCTTCAGCATGCAATTTGATGAGACCACCTTCTTCGAAAGTACCTTGGCATAAATTAGTGTGGCATAAATGTTCCAACCCAAGGTATGCCTTTATCTTGTAGTTAGCTTTCCTTAATAAGCTATAGACAAGGGATTGGCTCCTTTATACTTATATCCTTAATCATTGCTCCATGTGCTACTTAGGTAATGAGTCTACCAACTACCTCTTCTTTGAATGTTCCTTGTCAAAATCATTGTGGTTACACTGCCTCAGCCACTTTCAGATAAACATTCCAAACCTGGTTAAACATCCAATCTATTCTACTTTGGTTCAACTAACCTTAAAGCCACAGAAACATTGACCTCAACATTTTTATCGTTCTTCTTTCTGTTATTGTGTACAACTTGTGGTCAGAGAGAAACCTTAGGACCTTCAAAAATGCAGCCATAGAAGTGGGGAATAATACTAAAGTGATCTTACAAGAAATGGAACCACTCAACTCAAACACTAAGAGTAGGTAAATAGAAGTTACTGGCTTGTTTTATTTTTTCTTCTAATACTTATTTTGTAGGTATGCTAATTGGTTTGGGAAAGCAATTTTTATCTCACTCATCGAGAATCTATATCAATGTGAGCATATTTGCAAGGCATGGATTATCACCACAACTTCAGGAAAATGAAAGGAAACTCACATTCTTTGTCAACAAGAGAGGCATAAGATGCAGTACTGCCTGAACCTATAAAAGCAATGAAGATTGTGCATGGCATCCTAAGCTACATGGTCAACTCCTCTAGTAATTTATCAATAGGAGAGCCCCTACTACCTGAATGAGAAGGAGTAGTAGGAAGTCTTGATTAGTTTTTAGCTTGAGACTCTTATATGAAAATAGTTGTGTTACTGATAAAATGGTCTTTAGTATGATCATTTTGGTTATTAGATATGGTTTAGGCATGCTATTATGTTTGTATGGTCTGGGGGAATAGTTTTAAGGTTCTTCATGCTTTCTTGTAAGTTCCCTTTTGGATGAGGTAAGAGATTGCCATCTTTATTTATTTATAAAATTTTTGAATTACCAAAAAAAATTCAAAGAAATTGCCATCTTTATTTATTTATAAAGTTTTTGAATTACGAAAAAAATTCAAAAGAGAAATAGAACAGGATCATATTCTTTTCTTCTCCTTAACAAGATTATGTTTTGTTAAACTTCCCGATTGATAGTTGGAACTAAACTTCTATTTAGTTCTATTCAATAAATCTTTAAATTTAGGATAAGAAATTTAACATCAAATTTCTTCTTTACAACCAAAAAATCTATTAATATATATAAACATTTTGGAGCAGATTTATTGACTTTTCTCTTTTTAATGAATAAATTTAACTCTTTTAATAAATTATTTTTAAATTTTCAACTCTTTTAATATGTGGCATAACTCTTAGACCTCGAGCATCTCGACCTTGCCAGGCACATTGAAGCCTTACTAAAATGTATGAAGTTCAATTAATGTAAATAAGTTCAAAGTACTAATGAACAGCATTTCATTTAAATCACACGATTCTTTCATTTTGTTTAAATTTAGAAAAGTAGAAAACGTTTTGAACCTCAATTCGGCATTCTTAAGTCCTGACGACTACATCAATAAGAAAAATTCTTAATCCTTTTATGACAAGCTAAATCCCAACCTTCCACATCAAGACGCTTCCAGAAAGCAATCGCCTCTTCGAACGGTTCTCGAGTCTTGCCCCTCCTTTTTTCACTAGTTCAATTCAAATTCCCATTCCCCAACGGTCAAAAGAAGTCATTGCAATAAACAAGCCGTTACAATTACAAACCCTCCCTCCCTTCTTCTCTCTCTCTCTGAGCATATCAGCAAAGATCGCAAGCAAGCCCTGTTTAGAAAATTTGAAGATTTGATTCTTTCCGAAGAAATTCGTTCACAGGAACTAACTGACCAAGCAGTTTCTCTCGCAGAAGCATTCAATGGCTGCTACTTCACCTTCAAGCAAGAACCTTTCTTCTTCTTCTTGTTGCTCTTCACTTTTAGGCAGGCCGACGAACCCCAATGCAAGAAATTCCGAGGCTTGTAACCCCATGAGAAGGAGTTTTACTGGGACCCCATTTCCTAAACCATCCGTTATTGTCTGTCAAAAAGGTGGCAGCTTTAACCCCAACACTCCTGCTAATAGCCCTTCAGGTTTGAGATCTTTTAATTCCTGATTCTTTTCTTCTTTCTTTAACTTTGAGTTTTCTATTCATGACAGTGGCTGGTTTAGTTTGGTGAGATGATGTTAGGTTAGAGAAAATGAGACAACTTTCATAGAATTTGTTCTGGGATTCTCTGAAACTTTTTGAGTCAAGTGATCACTTTGCCATGCTATCTTCGTGTCAATTTCTCCTATTATTACTTGGCTTGAACTTGAGGTGTTTTAACTGTTTGAGTCAGTAGATGTAAAATAGACTTAGGGGGAAATTTACAGATATGCATCAGTTTTAGGATTGGGTTCTGTTGCTTAGGTTGCTGAGAAAGGAGAGGAAGTTAACGGAAGGAAGCGAAAAAATGACTGTTTTAACCGATTTGGATTCTGTAATGGGTTTGTTTAAATATCGTTTCGGCGCAAACTAGTTAGTAAAATAACTTTCCCAGGAAAAGTCTCTTGAAAATGGCTTTTTCTAAATAAACCATGGTACATTTTGTCTCGTCTTAGTATGCATTAAGTCAACTGGTAACCTCTTCTGCCGAAATATGGTTTATATATTTTCTAGGTAAACAAGAAATGCTATGTCCTTTCCTGTGGACAAACTGTTCAAATGAAGTGTTTACTGACATTATTAGCAACTGCAAAGCTTAGACTTTATTTTATACATGAATTTCTGTCTTTTGACTAGCATTGTGAATATCAGATTGTCCACGGAGGAACTTCACTGGCAGAGAGAATATAATTGTTTCTTTGCGAGACCACGAGGACAAAGAAAATGGTAAAGACCATAGTTGGAAATCGGCTAGAGGTCGCTCACCAGCTTCTGTGAAGTGTTCCAAGAACTTCATGTCTCCAACAATCTCTGCAGCCTCAAAAATCAGTCCATCCCCAAGAAAGAAAGTATTGATTGACAGAAATGAGCTTATTCGCGGCTCTATGCCATCCGTAGATAGACATGTTCCTTCAACAGAAGAATTGGATTCAAAGCCCAAAAAGGTTACTAATCAGAAGAAAGAGGTGTCATTTGATTCAACAGTCACTTACTTTGGGGAAGAAGAGGCAAGTAATGATGACATGCAGGCTCAAAAAAGTAAAGAAATTGGTTCCAAGTTGCATACAATTACTACTGATGACTTCAACTTGACTTCGGAGGATGTACCACTGGAAAATGATTGTGTTAATCTTGATCCAAGTTTTGAGATTAGTCCCAAAACTTCATGTTCTTTGCCAAGTCCTGCTCTGCCACCTCTTGATGCTGATCCATCAGTGCCTCTTTATGATCCCAAGACTCTTCACCCATCGCCCAGGCCTCAGTTTCTTCATTATAAGCCATACCCTCGAATCGAGCTGTACCTGAACAAGCAAATAGATGGCAAGCGACTTGACCAGAATTTTCTTTTTGTCAGTTTGTCAGATACTGAAACAACTGAAGATGAAACTCATTCTGATGTTTCAAATAAAGAATCTGAAGATTCATATTCAGGTGAAACTTTGAAAGAAGAAAAGGAGAAAGAGTTCGCGGTGTCTGAAATCGGCTCCGTTAGTGCTTCTGTAGCAAAGAGGCCGCCAAAGCCACGATTCTTTAAAACAAGAAAGTTCTTTGCTCTACTATTCCTGACCATTGCTTGCATTATGCTGTCACTGACGATGAATTCACATTTCATAGATTCTTATTTGCTTAATAATTTAGACTGCTCTGAGCTCTATTACGTTCCAAATGAAATCTCAGAGTTCACTAGAAAAAGTCTAGAGGATATAGTTCAGCAGTTCCCGCTACAGTTATCCAATTTGCTTTCTTATGGCCTCAAGATGATTGCTAGCTTCAGAGAACGTCACAAAATGGGATCCTTGCAGTATGCTAACTTGACTTCTTTGCTGAAGGATGGCTCAAGTGATGGTTACCTGATATTTGATCATGGTTCTTTAGGAGCGCAGATAAAAAATGAGGAAGATAGTGATATCAAATCATTGGAGAAGGACATAGAAAAGATTGTAGGAGAAGACCACCAGGGATCTGAAGAACAAGAAGGTAGTGAATCAGAAGAAGCGGGTAATGACATTGAAGAAGTTTCAGGAGATGATCTCCATGAATTTGAAGAACAAGAAAACTTTGTAGGCTTTGAAGAAAAAGAAGTGGATAATATAGCGAAAGTTGACCTGACAGAAGGCAGAAGCGAATATATGTACGATGTTGATCTCAGCAGTGCAGTTCTTGGGGACATCAATTCAGCACCAGACGTTATTGAGGACACAACTGAAGCTGCTTACAGGATTGATGTTAGTAATGTTCTCATAGATGATATAATTCCTCAAAGCCAATTTGAAATGCTTGAAAAAGCCGTCAATTCTGCTGATGCTGAAACCATTTTGGCAGAACAAAGTCTTGAAATCTCGCACTCCAGCACTACGCATGAGAATCAAATAGGTTCGGAACCAGTGAACTGGGTACTGAACCGATATATTTCTTGGGCACACATCGTGGCAGGGGTTTCCTTTCTCGCTTTGATCCTCTTAGCTTTCATTTTTATCAAGAATCGAATATCTGTAACAACAGCAGCTTCTGCACCTCTGTTGGCGCCACTTAGTAAGAAGCTGAATCATTGTATCATGTCAGCTTCAGAATTCGATATTTTCGGAGAATCAAGCCCTTCCAAAATGAGCAGTTTTCAGAACGCGAAGAAAGAACTGGCTGGAACAAGTGAAACTCAGAGCTACGAAAGGAGGCCTAGGACTACTAGCAGCAGAGAATCGATAGCTTCATTGGATTACTCCATGGGATCATCTTATGGCAGTTTCACCACATACGAGAAAATCCCGTTAAAAAATGTAAGCATAAAAATAATGATTGTTAGTGCATTTCATCATTGGCTAGAATTTTTGTTTCTTATGTTCGATTCTTGTCCTGTTTCCTGCTTCTGAAGGGAAACGAAGAAGAAGAAGAGTTCACCCCAGTTAGGCGCTCCAGCAGAATCAGAAGCCAAGTCACTTCTCCGTGACGCAGAAAGATGGGAGGAGTTCGCAATTTGACAACTTAAAATGTGTGATCTTGCTTAAATGAACAATACTATTTTGAAAGCATATAATTTAAACCTTAATTTATTAAAAATTTGTTAAAATTTTAAATTTGATTTTTTAATATTTATTTATGAGTCTTCTTTTTAATTGGACGTTTAAACTGACAAAAGGGTCCCAATTAGAGCCCCGCTTGGTTCCATTTTAGACGACAAAGTTTAAGAAATGCTTCAATTGTTATCATTTAGTTTTGTAGCCCTCCCTCCTCCCTCAGTCCCTCTATCTTAAACTATGTTTGGAAAATTTTTCAAATGTTTTCATCTAGTTTTGTAGTCCTCATTTATTGCAAAATTGTCATCTAGTTTTGTTCCTCATTGTGATTCCTCTTTTGTTGCAACTATTCCTAAACGTTGTCATCTAGTTTTGTAGCTTCTCTTTGTCTCTGTTCATTTCAGTCGAAGTACATTCTATCAAAGCACGTTTCATCCTCTCTTCACTTCATCTGTTTTAGCAATCTCTTTGCTTTATCTTCGCTTTGTTTATTCAAGTTTAAGCATGTGTTAATTAATGTTTTAAATTGATTTTGGTTTTTGTTGTCAAAGTTAAGATTCAGGAAACACTACGACCACATTTTGATTTGTTCATTGTCAATAAATCTTTATAGGTAACAATTTTTTATTCATATGATTCCAACATGGTTTTTTTTAGAAATTAAAAAAGGATTTAATTAAAAAGAGGAGTGTAGAATTACAAATAGCCCACCATTATAATGCCCTTACATAAATTAAAACAAATAAGACAATAACACAGACTCACTCACTTACCATCATCATATCCTAAGGGGAAAAATACACACTTATCCAAGGAAGCTACTTCAAGTCTCATTCTGGCCCCACCTTCTCCCAATCTCCAGACGAGAGATTCTTGCCCTAGCTCTAAATTTGCACCGATTCTTGGAAGCAATCTTTTTGTGGGATTGAGACTCTCCCTTACCAACCCATTGATCACATTTCTTACCAGTTACCATGGGGGTTCACTTGCAACCCTAATATGTCCTTCATCTCTCCTTCAGTCTCCTAGAGATATACCCTCTATTTTTCACTTTCCATTTCTTTGTATGTTGTATGAAGTGAAAATCTCCTTTTTGCATAAGAATAGGGATATTGCATACGATTAGCATACATTAGTTATATTCTACATAATTTGGCTAAGTGAGTTGAGCATTCCTTGATGGAGTTTGAGGAGATAATTTGCTTTGTTTATGTCTTGGAAACTTCTGAGGTTTCTTTTAGTCCATATTTCCTTTATGTAACCGGTGAAGGAAATAAAATAGATAATTATATTAGGCTCTAAAAATGACTTCAATATGATGAACCATTGCATAATCCTTGTAAATTGATAAGTGCTTAAATCCTAAAGGCATTTGTGTTTGATCCAACTCTCCAAGAGAAAAGACACCCAAAGAATAAATGATCTTTGTTTTCTCTTCTTGAGTTAAATATAACACATTCCTTATTATGATTTAGGAGGGGAAGCCTATCCACCGTACTTAGCTTGTTTAAGGATGTTAGCCATATAATGAATGAAGAGCTAGCAGAAAGCTCTTTATGCTAAATTATTCCATGCCAATCTATTTTGTATTAGCCACTCTATACAGATCTTAGTGCTGAATTGTCCCTGGGGATGCTTTCTCCAAATGTATCTATTAAGGGACATCAAATTTGGTTGATACATGTTAAGATATATGTTACGATATCTTACTAACTAATTTTAGGCATTATTTGTAATTGGACAAAGTTGGTTGTATGAGGAATATTATTATGATGAGTATTCTATCTTATGGGGGATTCTAAAAGATAAGATTTAATTGGGATAAAATCATCATATCTTTATGAAGATAATGGGTAGATTTTTAGTTATTTTAGGGCTATCTTTCATAGCTTATTTTTAGTAGCTATATCTATTTAAAGCAGTTGGATTTTTTGAGGATTCTATCCAGATTGGTTAGCTATGTTTCCTCAAAGGTTGCAGGGTTTTTTTTGGGCTGCCTTATTATTATTTGTGAGTGAAAAACCTCTAGCAAGTTATGGGTGTTTTGCAACTTTATAGCTTATAACGTTTCGGTGATGAAACATTTGATTTTTTTTGAAGAGTTGTATGGCTACTACGCGTAAGATGCTTCAGTGACAATATCAAAGGTTCATAGCAAATTTCTTGGTGGATAACTTCCCATACTTTCGTTGATGAAACTGCATATTTAGGGAAGTTGTTTTTATCTTAAATGTTTTCTCTGTTTATGTACTTATTGTTTTAATCACTTGAGTTGTTCTATTCTCATTATTATCAAACATTGTTGTGAAAATCCTCTGATGACGTTAGCCTGAGGTAGTTGTGCTATTGGGAGTGATCTACTTTCATAGGTTATGAGGATGAGAGATAATGTCAAGGGTTGGGTGAGTCGGCTCTGTAAAGCCTTGAGTAAAACTATTGTATCACAAATGAAATTTGATTAAGCTGAGTAAGGGCCTCGTAGATGTAGGTAAGATGTTTTGAACTGCGTTATCAAATATCAGTTGTCAATTTATTATTTGTGTATTTAATTTTTCTGTTTGTATTTTCCTAAAAAATTTACCATTGCTGACATAATTGCTTTGTATCAAGCAATCGACATAAACAGCTCAAAGCAACTGCACCAGAACTAGATTTTACGAAACCACATCCTTTTGTACTTTCAATATGGTTTTAGGAATTGAAGTTCCCTTACGAATTCAATCCACTGCCATGTCTTTTATAATATATTTTACCTTAGCACTTGAAGGGAGCTAGCTAAAGTAAATCATTTGTTAATATAGATATCACGTATAATATGTAAAATATATAAGAGGGGGGTTGAATTGTGTAAACTTTTCAAAGATATTAATCTTTCGGGAATTTCTTGAATTTCTTTACAAAATTCAAATGATCACAAAAAACACTTTACTAAAGTCGATAAGTAATGCAATCGTAAGAATTATTATCTACTTTTCTAAATACTAGAAAAATAAAAGATAAGGGTTAGAGAATAGACGCCGCGATTTTATACTGATTCACCCTAAATCTTAGGTTACGTCTAGTCCTAAGAGTTTTTCTGAGATTTCACTATACTCTTCAACTTTATAAGTATTCTTTTTACATTTGCAGAGCCTCTTCAGGTCTCTCTCACAAAGTATTCTTTATCTGCTTTCTTAGCCTCTCAGGCTCTAGCCTTTCTTTCTCTCTCTAGGAAAGATATTTTTGAGCTTCACGTTACAGATGTATTTGCTCTCTTCTTTCGTACTTTGAATACATAATTTCTCTAAGTATTGTATAATCAGATTTTCTCTCCCGAAAAAAATGTTATTTAGTTTATGACTAGAACTAGTATTTATAGCCTAAGTCTTCAGCTGTCTTCCTAAGAAACTGCTTCTTGAATCTTCTAGAAATCGTTATTAGTTGAGTCCTGTAACTGACTCCAACTAACTAACTGCCTGACATTCTAGAATAGCTTCCTTTTGTTATTTTCTGGTATAATACTTCTTATATTGTTGCTTCGTCTGGTATCACGCTTCTTCTGTTGTCACTTTTCGTCTGTTATTGCGTGTATCGTCTGTGATGACGTATCATCTGTTGTTAACATGTTTCATTTGTGTTCACATGTATTGTTTATTACTGACGTATTGTATGGTGTTGATATATTGTCTGGTGTTGACCACACATCTTTTGGGTTTGACTAAGTGTTACTTACATTTTTCTACACATTTAACAAACTTATCAAAATAGCTAATACATTTATGGATTATTATTAATTGATTGTCATCAAAATTAATAAAAGTGAAGTCTTCTTGACTTAACAATCTTCCCCTTTTTGATGATAACAAATAGTTATAATTTTAAAAGATAAAATGATATTCAGACGAATAGACGAATAATGATCAAAGCAAAAAAACACAAGCAATGCAAATGCATACACAAGATATATACAATGCTTTCGAATTGTCTTCTCTTTTCTCTTTTCTCCATTTCTTCTTCTCTTTTTCTCTTCTCTTCCTCTTCTCTTTCTCCCCTTATTTGTTATTAATAAAAAAGATAACTCATTCTTTCTCCCCATATTTGTTATTAATCAAAAAGAAAACTCATTGTAGATGCTTTAGAATTTCAGAAAACATATGTTGCATGTCAGCGAGGATCATCTTGTTCAATAAAAATACAGAGAAGGGCTACTTCCTCATGAAGATTACCCAATGAGTCACCTAGTTTATCAACCTTAGTATGAATTTCCTCAATATCTTTAGCTAAGGCTTTCTGAACTTCCTTCTGTTTGTTACTTCTTCCATCCAATTGATGAAATGCTTCAAGAACTCTGAATTAATAGTAGGATCTTGTTGTATTTCACTAAGTGGATGAAGGTTTTCAACAACAGATTGTTCTGTAGGTAAAACATCTAACTCTATGATTTTGATTGAGGGTAGTCTGAAGGTATGTTTTCCTTCTTAGAGATCATGATCATCAGGTCTAGGTAGTTTAAGAATTGATTGCCTAAGAAATTGTAATACATTTTTGACTAAAGGTATGAAACCTAAGGGTCTGAAATGCATGATTAAATGCACAAAGGTTTCTACGTTGAAATTGATACTTTCAATCGTGATACTTCTGTACCATTCTTCTATCACAGTGCCAACTTCCTTGAAATTTTCATTTTTGGTAGAAACTCCAAATTAACTCCCTGATGCCCTTGAAATATGATGTGAAACATTGATACCTCCAGGTTGAGCTGCAATACATGCATCATCTATGTTCTTCATAGCTACTTGAATCTGTTCTTCTGTAAGATGATCTTCATTCTTTTCAAGAAACATTTTCTTTTTCCCTTTTTCTTCATTTATCACGGGGGTTGAACATCTTGGTTATATATCTAGCACAATCTTTATCGATGTTCTGCTCGTAATCGGATAGATTATATACCGATCATTTGAAATCTTCATTGGATATGGTTATGCCTTCTCATCTCGCAAAATCCCATATAGTCTTCATTCTTCATGAATGAGAAGATGTATTATCTAATCGTTAACCGATATAGGTTCTACTTGTACCTTGACGGTTTTCTTCGAAGGTTCTTTCATAATAATTGAGCTTTTGCTTCGAACTGGTATTGATTCTTCTATAATCTTCATTTTCAAATCCTTTTTGTTGATTGCTTGAGAAGGATTGTAAGGTTCCAATTGGTGTTCAATTATCTGAGTCTTTTGTTGAACATCAGATGAAGAACCCTTTTTCATATCAAGCTTCACCTTCTTTTATTCTTCTGCCGGTTTAGAAGAAAGTTGTTGTTGAGGCTTCTTCCTCTCAAATATTAACTTCCTTTTTATCCCTGTCTCTCCGGATGATTTTGCTTATTGACTTTGCAAAATAGAGACAATTGATCTAGTAGGCTATTGTCTTTTCTCTTGCTTTTCAAAATCTTCACCAAGAATTAGAGCTTTCTGCCTTTTTCTGTTCTTGTTGTCGTAAGGTTAATAATCTTGGTGACCTCCTTGACTGTTTGGATTTTTCTAATTGAAGTGTTTCAGCCTTTCTCTTTAATGACACTTGTTGTGATGATTGTTGAATCCGGCTTTCCTCTTTTTATAGAATCATCTTAGCTTTTATTGGCACATTAGACGATTTTTCATCCTTTTCTTTTACGGATCTTCTTCCTATCGATTGAGGTTTTGTTTTTCTTTCAGACATTACATGTTCACTCCTGCTCCGTCTTATTACAAGCTCCCCCTCAGACCTTGCTTTCGGTGTAGAACCTGTATCCGCTTCTGCTTCAAACTTTATTCCCATCTTGTTAATAGTAGTGGCATTAATAATGCTCTTCACATCCATCTTTAACCTATTACCTCTGTCGATTAAGATTCTAGATTCTCTAAAAATCCTTGTCAACAACATACCGTAAGGTAAAGAGCTAGAATCTCCCTTTGACTTCATCATGTCCTTCAAAATTAAGTACGGAAGATTAATGCGTTAGTGATTAATTAGGTGAAACAACACAATGTTCATCGTTCATTGTCACAATGTCCTTCGAGCCTATTCTTAGTATAACACAATGGAGAAGCAGTGAATGTAGAACCCTAGCCTTTAGAACAAGGGTTAAAGCCTTCTTAACTCCTAGATCACTACTTCCATATAGTTGTCGATTGATGTGTGCTTTATCTACACAACCTTGAGTAATCCATTTTGTATTATTAAACAACTTTACTCCAATACTAGGACACCCAATGACTTTCTCAATAGTATCTTGTATGACTATAACCGACAACCTATCTACCATTGATATTAAGGTATTGTTCACCACCTTTGCATTCTTCCAGAACTCATGTATCTCATTCAAATAGACCTTTTCATGAATGTTAAAGAAATTTTTCCAACTATCTGCTTCAATTTCTAGTTCAATGTCCATCTGATTTTCCTTCAAAGAGGTGAAATTAACATGTCTCCCATAAATAAGATTGCTTCATTTGTGATATGTAATAAATAAAAAATAAACACACAAATGTATTTCATTTAACATAGCGAGGTTAGTATCTAAAAGTAAAAATATGAAACAAAAAAGACCTTGAAGTTTAGAACAGAGTATTGAATCGTCTTGGTTGAGAGCCCTAAACAAGTCGGTTTCAAAGTTTTTCAAGAAAATTCTAGAGTAGAAGGTATTTTAGAGTCTTGAGAAGATTTCTTTCTTATACATACTCTTGAAAAGTTACCGTTCATAACTTACCATTACTATTTACTTGAAAACTTACGACTTTTTATCTCCTTCTTGTACGAATTGTCTGGGTTATAACGTGTCAGACGTATGGTCATTCAGCATTACCATGTTCAAGTTTCGTCTGATTTCCTTAAATCTATCTTCACACAAAGGTTTAGTAAAGATGTCCGCCCATTGTTGATTCGTCTCAACAAATTGTAGACTAATGATTCCTTTCTGTACATAGTCTCATATAAAATTATGTCTAACTTCAATAAGCTTTGCCTTCGAGTGTTGTATTAGATTCTTTGATAGATTGATAGCATTTGTGTTATCACGGAAGATTGAAATTTGATCTTCTTGTATAGAATAATCTTCTAACTGATACTTAACCCATAATGTCTGTGAATAACAACTTGCAGCTGACATGTATTCAGCTTCTTTAGTAGATAGAGCAATTTAGCTTTGCCTTTTGCTTTACCAAGAAATTAGATTATGACCAAGAAAGTGACACCCTCCACTTATACTCTTTCTATCAATCCTATCTCCAGTATAATCAACATCACAATATCCAATTAACCTGAAATATTTACCTTTCTCATACATTAAACAAAGATCAATAGAACTTGCCAAGTATCTCAATATTCTTTTGACAGCAATATAATGAGATTCTCTATGATCTGCTTGAAATCTTGTGCATAAACAAACACTAAACAGAATATCAAGTATGCTCGTAGTTAGGTAAAGTAAAAAACCAATAATTCTTCTGAAAAGAGTTTGATCAACCTTCTTACCTGCTTCATCCTTAGATAAAAGGATTGAAGGATGCATAGGAGTTGATATAGG
>JANSVA010010757.1:0-15786 GCA_025504915.1 Erythroxylum reticulatum | reverse complement strand
TCACCCTTATCGTAGGATATGTATCGGAATGACCTGCGGGCGTCCCGGTGTGTACCCTGCGGTAAGGGGGCGCTACATTGAGTCTTCTTAACTTTGAAAGATAAGCTATTTTTCTTGTCTTCATCTTCCTTTGTAGCTTCTTCTTCAAAGTTACCTCCTTTACATAAAGTTTTTCATCAAATCTTAACCAAAGAAAACCTTGTTCTCACCTATTATTTTGTTACTCCCAACTTCGATTTTCTTTCATTTGCCTCAAGAAAAACTGAAACCTGCTAACATCTATAATGGTATACGTGAGTTTTTGAAGATTAGGGCTTCTTGAGTTTTTGAAGATTTTGGAGTTTTATCAAGTAAGTATCTTTTTAATCCTTTAGAGTTGTTGTTTTATGAAACAAAAATAGTGATTCGTTGGCATGTCATGAATAAGCGAAAAATGGACATTTTTCGTGTTTACTATGAATAAAAGGTGAAAATATGGATTTATTGATTTCTCAATTTTGTTGGTAAAAATGTTTTAAGAGGTTGTAGCAATGATTTTTGGAGTTGAAAGATTATAGAAAACGTGTTTAAATAGGTGCAAAATTTTTTGGAGAAAATAACAAGTGCTCTGTTTATGGTTGTGTATTCACTAGATTCGTGGGTTTTAAGTGATTTGTGATATTAACTGAAAATGAGTTTTAGAGTTAAGAAATAGGTGTAAGTTGATGCTCTGATATGGGAATGATTAAAATGATAGATTAAAATGAAATGAAAGTGTTGATGGAGATGAAAGAGTGTAACAATTTTTTTTTTTAAAAATGTAACAGTGAAGAAATATTGAAAACGGCGAAATGCGTAAATGATTTTTTTTTCCTGATAATTTTGATTAAGTATGGATTTTGGATTTTTTTGTGAAAGATTATAGTTGAATGGAAGTTAGAGAGGAAAATGCAAAATATACATGAGATAAAAAAATTTAGCAGTGGAAGGAAATGCAAAAAATGAGAAAGATGAGAAATGAATTTTCTGATTTTTAATGTTGGTTTCAATCTAGATTTTTGGAGTGGATTGTGAATGATTTTGTTGCATGGAAGTCAAAAATGTAGTAGAGATGAGTTAGAGAAGTTGATTAAGAAGGAAAGAAAGAAGAAAAAAATTTAGAGGTTCGAAAAAAGAGGGTAACTCAAGAAAGGATAGGAAAGTGCGATCGTGCTTCAGCACGATTGTGACTTTCCTATTTTGGTTGGACAATCGTGATCGTGCTAAGCATGGTCGTGACTTTGAATGTTGATTTCAAACTCGCAATCGTACTCATAAACGATCACGACTTCCTTAGTTGGGAAAAACTTTAAACAACTTTCGATCTTTTGGCAATATCTTGTTCTCCCAACCTCCAAATGATATAGGACTTAAACCACTAGATTTGAAACACTTGGATCTACATATCCACTAATTATAGCCATTTGAAATCATTTGGGAGAGATTGAGTGATAATGTGGGACGAAAAAGATGAAAAGTTCTGGAAAATGATCACTGGAGTATGTTCATTAAACTTGCTTCGGTATTTTGAAGATATCTTGCTTTGTAGTTATCCAAATGGAATGCTTTTTGATTTTTAGTAAACTAGAGACATAGTAATACAAATTTTATGAACATATATAATTTTATCCTATCTCTAGAATTTTATATTGTGAATGAAATTTGATTACAAAATTTTGTCTTAGCTTAAGAACAATCCGAAATGGTTGGGGTATAACTTTCAAATTTCTAAACCGATTTGTATGATTTTGGTTTCATTAGAAACTTAAGACAATGGAAAGCATTTTTATAGAAGAAAGTGTTATCGAATTACTTCATCTTCATTTTCAAAATTCTAATGGAAGATAGACCCAAATGTTTGGAAATTTGGAGAAATTTATAAGAAGAAATGAGAGTTTGGATAATGTGTGATCTTGCAATGTTGGAATAACATTAGTGAATGAATTATTGATATCAAGGTACCAAAGGTATTATTTTGTTTGGGAAAAAAGATATTCATATGATTGAAGTTGTGATTTAAAGAAGAGGAGTAAAGTGTATCAAGTTAAAGTGGATGGGAATTTGATAATAAAAGCAAATAATGCTTTAAACGAAATGACGAGTAATTGAGTGATAAAATGAAAATGTGGATATAGTGTGAAATTTGAAAATATACCCGAGATGGTCATTGACCATGCATTGTCATTAAGTGAGCCATCGAGGATGGTCACTCACTGAGTTCACAAAAAGTCACCTAAATTTTTTTAAATATTTTTCAGGCTCAAAAGAGTACCTTGTTAAGCAAATGGGAGTATACTCACTGCATTCAAGTAAGAGTGAGAGGTTGGGATCAGTTAGTGTCTGCATTTGTACTTTCTTAGTTTTGTATCAATTGTATATTCTGCGATTTCTGTATAATGTGTATTTGAACATTCTGTTATAATAACTTTCCAAATGGGACATGTTTGTAAATAATTTTGTGATGTAATAACATGGTGAAATTTGGAAATGTTTTGTAAATGAGAATGATCAAATTGTAATGAAAATTGTGATTTCAACTTTTGTAAAATAAAAGTATAGGCTCGATTTGATTATAAATTTTCACATACACGTGTGTTAAAAAAATTTCGAAGGTTTGTCTGATTGACTGCTACTAGCATGCCACTTTTGCAGGATTTGCACTTGGACATCACTCAGGATGTCCAATACGTGTCTTGCGAGGTAAGGGTGCTACAATTTGGTATCAGAACCCAGAATTAGTATCTTACATAGGTGTTTTTGAAATATATGTCAAGTTACATGCATTTTAGTCATGTCATAGTAGACAGCGGCAACTGATCCCCAGTCTGAGTTGCATTTATATGAGTCACATGCATGAGCATTCCTTAAGAGCTTGAGCTATTAGAAGCACTCAAAATGTGAGGAAATGAAGGTTTATATACATTTAGAAATGAGATAGTATCTGGTTCTGTATGATAGATAAAGGTTCACTACATTTGTATATGTGGTTGTATCATTGAACATGATATCCATATTGTACTGTGATGGTATACCATTGAATGTGATATAGATGTGAATATATATATTGCCATAGATTGATTGAGAAAAATAAGGATAAAAGTAGAAATGATGAGATTAAAGTGTACAAGTAGAATGTAATGAAAACAAAAATTGTTACGATCTTAAGAAGATGAATTAGGAACCAAAGTGGTTGTTCGATGAATGTGACAAGAGTTACGATCCACCATAAGAATATATTAGTGGAAATTGAGATCAGAATTTATTGATAATTATAATCTATAATTTTGAATTGATTGAGGATATACATCTAGGAGATGAAATAAATGACAATAGGAAGATGAGATAAAGAAAAAGATGATGAATCAAAGGAGAAGAGTTAATGTACCTAATATAGTAGTTGTATTATTATAACATGATGTAACATTAGAAGAGGTAAATTCTAGAAAATTGAGGTAAAGTTGATGTTAGCATATGTCAATGCGAGGAAACCACGATCGTGGCAAGGATAAAGAGAAAAATATTATCTAGATCATTGAGTTTTGATGAATAAAACATTATGACCGTGTACGAAATGATAGAAACTAATCTTCTTGAAGTACTAAGAATGATTGATAAGCGATGATGAAGACAGTTGATTGAGAAGGATTATATGAACGATATCGATAATAGTAGCAAGAAATCTTCTTTCAAAGAAGAATCTTCCTGAATTAGGTTAAATTGATATGACGATTCAATATAAGAATAATTAATGAAGAAACAAATCAGAAATGAATATGTAATGAATCAAAGTGAAAATTGGAGTCATGTCCCTAGCGAAGACTCAGGCATAAGAGGTAGAATATGCTACTAAGAATGTATGCATTTTGTTTGATGTAAAGTATCAACTATGTGATTGGATTATTGAATTTGAGGAGACATTAATTGCTAATATGAGGAGAATATAGGTCCACGTTATATTCTATGTAAATATGTTTGGGAGATACAAATTTGATTTGATGATTGTGTTACAAACAAAGGAAGTTAAGATTGCAAATAAATTGAAATGTGTGGAGAAACTAGTAAGAATGAACATACGTTAGAATAAGTCAATGTGAAATTAGAGGAAATAGAATGAATTGAGAAAATCATTTGAGAGAAGAAGTCAATTGGGAAAATTGAAAAGAATATGCGATAATACTTCCTCAGTGAGGAATTAGATAATTAAAGAATTAAAAGAACAAATCATGGGCACAAGGAAATTTGAGTTATCTTTGCTAGAGTTAACAATGCCCCCAATAGTATTATGGTATTAAAAATTAAAGTGATCCGAGCAAAATTGTATCAATTAGCGACTATAATCACAGATGGTATTTTGAATGTATTCGAAAAGTAAAGATAACATTTTGAATACTTGAGGAAATCTTACATATCATAAAGGTAGAAACAATTATATGCCAAGTTCCATAAAAGTGAATCTTAGCTCGATCAAATAAATTGTGGGTGGTATAGTATTTGAACATAGCACATTGAGAGACTCAAAGAAGATAGAGGTGATGATAAAGTGAGAAACTACAAGGAATATATGTGAGATTTGGAGTACTTTAGAACTAGCTGCATGTTGGATACTACTGAGACTATTAAGGAGTTTTTACTAATCTTTTGAAGAAAATATCTTAGGGAAAACATGTAAAATGTATGGACTGATGAATATAAAAAGAATCCTTGATGAATTATAACACCAACGTAACTATATCGTTTGGTTACGGAGATTATTTCTTATATAATGATGTTTCACATTAGAAATTAAGATGAAATCTAATCCAATGTAATCAAGTGATTTCTTATGCATGGAGACAGTTTAAGCCTCATGATCTGAATTTTGATACATGATTTAGAGTTTGTTGCAATAGTAATTGCATTGAGAAGCTTGGAGACATTATAAGTACAGTGAAACATTTCGAATTTTATATGAATTGTTAAAGTAAGAGATAATTATTGAGTTTGAAAGAAATGAAAATGAGACTGAGACAATGGATAGAGTTACTAGAAGATTATGATGTATAAATGAGTATTTCCTAGTAAAGCCAATGTTGTAATATGATGTATTGAATAGAAAATTCAATAGTAGTGCATCACAAATTTAAATATTGAGGTTACCGATCTAGTGCCATAAAAAGCATAAAATGTCGAGTTGAATATTGGGTAATTCAAAGTACTATTAGCTATTGAAATTTAAGATCAGTTTCACATAAAAGAATTAACAAAGCTCAAAAATTGAGGATTCAGGATTGTGAATCTTATAGAGGAATTGAAAATGAATCTGAATTTTTAAGTTTGAATAGGAAGAATGATATTTTGTGATTGACATAAGAAGAATGTGTGCTCAATAAAGATGATTGATCAAAGAGATTACTAGAGAAAGCAAGTGATAACCTAAGCTAGACATCCTAGTAGGAATACGACGAAATGGTATTTAGCTACTAAGGATGTAGAAACAAGTGACTGAATGTTTAAATTACCAACAGCCCTAACTGTTGGAGATATGCTTAAAGCTTATATGTTTGGAGTTCATAGGAACATGAGATCAATGTATAATTTTAATTGATTACAGGCATAACAATCGTTATCATAGTGCTATCATTAGAATACTATATGAGGCATTATACAACAAAAAGAGTCGCTCACCCTTACATTGAAATTAAAAGGGTCTAAAAATGGTTAATGGCCAGAATAAATTTAAGATCCTGTTAGTGTGTGAAATGAATCTACAATAGAAATTAAGTGGCTTATGAAAGATGAATGAATTTAATGGATCAACATCAAGGTTATGGAATATAGTGAAATAGACATAAGAGTGGAGTGTATTAACATTGAAGAGATGAGAATTATTAAAGGAAAGATGAATTGTTTCTAAGAGTACCACCTTGGTAAGGTGTGCTCAAATAAGGAAAAAGGATAGACTAAGCTCGAATTATATTGGTCCACATGAAGTCATTGGGAACATAGGACCAGTAAATTATGAGTTGTATTATTAATAAAGATCTCTCAAATTCATAATGAGTAATGTGTAAGTATGCTAAGAAATATTAATACGATCTGACAAAGATGTATTATCGACACAAGAAATGAAAATTTTGAGTAATTTGAATTATATTGGGGAAACAGTTAAGCTAGTGTGAAATCTAAGTAAGAGATTTAAAGACCTAGTGAGTCTATTGATTATGGTCAATTGAAAGAAATTATTCGAGTGATGAAACTAAATAGGAAACAGAGGAGCATAAGAGGAAACATATCCCTGCCTATTTGATTAAACAAATAAGAATTTCGAGAACGAAATTGTTGAGGAGGGAAAAAATATAACATCCTGTTTCCCATACTAAGGGTTAAAACCCTAAGATACAGTACATGTGAGATAGACTAAGAAAAATGCATCTCATGCTTATGCATATTGTTAGCATACACACATGTGAATTTAAATTTTGCACACATTAAAATGATTGTAAATGCATTTATTAACATTCCAGGTATAATTGATTGTAAATGTGCTTATATTGAGAATTTTGAATTAATTTTACTGACAATTGATTTGGAGAAGTATGAATAGTTGAATTAGAATATTTAATGATAATGCTTATTGATTTAGAAGTTTAGTGAATTTTAGGAAAAATTTTTGAAATTTTTGAGCATTTTTTGACTAGAAAAAATGCCAAGTGGAAAGCCAGTTATAAATAGAAATAGAAATAAAAGTCAAATAATAGTGAAGAATTTTGGAGATAACTTTAGAAATTATGAGAAAATGATATTGAAAATTTAGAGACATTTGGAGTAAAAAGTAGAGAAAGTTGGACTAGTAAAAGGAGAACTAATTTAAAGCCTTAAAGAATGGATAAGTGACAAATATCACTTGTAAGGTTAATCTTAAAAAGTTTACTACTATTCTTTTATCTTTGAAAGATAAAGACATTGTTGTCTTGTCTTAAAAATATCTTCTTCGTGTATGTCTTCCTCAAGCTTGTTACTTTACACAGAGTTTTTCATCAAATCTCCACCAGATTAAAATCTTGTTTTCTTCTATCCACTACCACTCTTACTTTGTTATTTCTTTCTTCTATCCTAAGAAGAAAAACCGAACCCCCTATCAACCTTCAAGATGATGTACGTAGTTGCATGAAAATTAAGGATTCTTTAGATCTTGAAGAACTTGAAGTTTTATCAAGTAAGTATTATGTAAATCCTTATGAGTGGTAGAAATATGAATCAAATTCGGTAATATAAATGTCATTACATGATCATGAGAAAATGGTTATTTCATGAACACCATGGGTTTAAGATATGAAAATTCTTGATGAGTGATTTCGAATATTTGATGATCTAGATGTCTTAAGATAGTGTATAAATGATTTATAAGATAAAAGATCATAGGATACGTGTATGATTAAGTGTAGAAAAGTTTGGAGAGAAGAACAAGTAAATGCTCTGTTTATGGTTGTTTATTCACTGTATACATGAGTTTATAATGCTTTTAAAGATGAATAAAAGAATGAATTTAGAGTTGAAGAATAGTTGTATGACAACGTTTGGAGATGAGAAAGATTGTTTAAATAATAGTTAGAGGAAGAAATTTAAGAGAATCTAGAAAATGAAAATATAGAAAAATGATAGTGAAGAAAGTGCAGAGAATGGTGCAATGCGTGAATGACATTTCTTCTGTTCTTGATAACTATGTTTAAGCATGGATTTTGGATTTTGTTTGTGAATGATTTTACTTGAAAATGGGTAAAAATGTGGTCTGAAACTTCCATGATTAAACTATATTAATATAGGAAGATTTTGACAAAATTGTCTTCATAAAAGTTGTAGATCTTTCTTTTAGCTTTTTAATGATATAAAGTTTGAAATTTTTGGATTTTTGGATTGAAAGTTATGGAGCTTATAAGTGAGGGAGTGTGACTGGAAAGTCACAATTGCGACGAAGCATGAACGCGACTTCGCAAGTTGACAGCCAACTCGCGATCGTGCATAACTTCTGAGGTTGGAGGCTGACACAACATCTTTCGATCTTTTGACTATATCTCCTTCATTTGACCTCCAAATGACATGAGACTTGAACCATTGAACTTGTAACACAATAATCTACATCTACAAACTATCTCAGACATCTAAAATCATCTGGGAGAGATCGAGTGAAAAACATGGGACAGGTCTAGTTGAGTGTGCACAGGCGTGAGTCCCTCACACTCGAGACTTTTCTTCCTCACACCCGTGATTTTTTTCATGCCTGTGAGTCACTCACACCCATGACTTCTCTTCCTCACACCCATGAGTGTTTATTGGTTTTAATTGTCACATTATGACACTGTGTTCTGTGATAGTTTATGCACTAGAGCATCTTGCAAACTGAATAGTCTTTCTTCTTTCAACCATCGCTTCTTCTCTAGACCTCCAAATGACTTGATTCTTAAACAAATAGGTTCCTAATACATTATTCTACCTCTCTATAAAAATTTGGTATAATTATAAATTTATTTGAAAAAGACTGATTAAATGAAACTAAGGGAATCTGTTGGAATAGTATAAACTGGTATGATTTCACTAAACATTCTTAGGTATTTCGGTTATATCTTGGTCTTTAGATTTCCAAATGAGATGATTTTTGATTTATAGTAAACTAGAGACATAGGGATACAGATTGTCTGAAGAAATCAAATTATAATTTAGTCTCTAAGACTTTTAATTTCTAAATAGAATTTGAGTATGGTGTATTGTTTTAGGATGAGAACAGTCCGAAAATATTTGGAGAATAACTTTCAAAATATTGAACCAAATTGAATGATTTTGGTGTCATTTTCTAGAAGAAAGTGTTGTCAAATTACTTTACTTTCTGGGGTCAGAAAAGAACATGTAAAGTTTACCCGAAATGATAATTCTGGAAAATTTTGAATTTGACCAAGGGAGAAAGGAATTGTGATTATAATGGTTTTATTGAGATATAAACTCTAAGTATAAATGATAATTAAGTGAGTTTGATATTGGATTGAGTGTGTAATTTGAATAATGGAAACAAAAACCCAGGAATGTCATTGAGCATGCATTGTACATAGTCCATATACATATTTGTGCATAAATGAGTTCTTATAATTGTGCAAAGTTTTAACGTGTGTGCTATGCTTGTATTGTATATTGATGATGTGCAAGATAAGCATCTGAATTCAAACGTTTCCAGATCATGGAAGCAAATGTTAATATGGAGCATATTGTTAGTCGACCTAAATGGTCTTACTTTGAGTGCTTATTTCGTTAAATTCTGTATTTGAATTATGCAATATAAATTATGTACTGAATGATCATGCAATGTGAATATGAGATTAATTGTTTGATTTTGAACATTGAAAGTCCAAAGTTTTTGATGTATGATTGTGAGATTTGAAGTGCTCCTTGTATATGAATGTGACAAAATAAGTACTTCCTAACTTGATTTTCAAATGTCGGACCTAGCTCCGTAGAACAATGTGAACATGAATGTGAATGAAAGAATGATTCTCAACTTTAATGTTAAATGCCAGACTAATGTACGATGATATATGAAAGTGAAAATTTGATCATATGTGATTGATGCATTTCATTTCATCAATGTATGAAATATAAAGGAAGTTGTGACCAGAGTCGCCAATGAAAAAGAGTTTAAAGCTTAGAATGTGAAAAGAGCCTCAGGCTCAGTTGTGAATGTACCTAGTATCCATTAAGGGATATGGGACATTATCTAATATATCTCGGTATCCACAAGGGATAAGGGCTAGCTCAGTATCCACTAAGGGATATGGGCCAGTGAAAAAGGCACTCGATCACATCAAAGTAACAAATTGAAAGTGAGTATCATTTGCACCGCATATGCATTATATGAATGATTATAATGGTTTGAATGAATTCTGAATATAAAATGTGAAATGATTGATCAAATCTTTGTGATTCAATATGATTATTAACGTAATGATGTGAATTATGTAAATTGTATATGTTATATGATGAGTGAGCCATCGAGGATAGTCACTCACTAAGTTTGCAAAACTTACCCAAAATTTGCAATATTTTTCAAGATCGGAAGAGTTATCCTGTTGGGTAAACAAAAGTATATCCACTACATTCAAGTGAGAGGTAGAGGTCAGGATCAGTTTGCGTTTGCATTTGTATTTTCTTACTTTTGTGTAAATTTGTATATTCCACGATTTCTGTACAATGTGTATTCAAATATTTCTGTGTGTAATAACTGGTGAAAATTGGAAATGCTTTGTAAAAGAGATTGCTCAAAGTGTAATGACAATTGTGATTTTAGGGTGTTCTTCTTGAATTGTTTTGTATAATTTTTACCTTGTTGAATTTAATATATTACTGTTGTGTTATATTTGTTATGTTCATACTTGATTTGATTTGAGAGATTATATCAATTTATTTTTTTTCAAGTTTCACATCAAGAGTCAGTACCCTATTAGAATTACAAATATTAGGTTAACAAGTAACTGAAGAGAGATCTTAATTGTTAGTTAATTATCTTTGGGATTGCTTCAGATCTAATTAAGTGGTTAGGAGTAGTTTTGAGAAATTGAGAGATTGCAAAATCAAATTTTATATATTTCAATTAGGATTACTTGATTAGATCTCGAGAGAGGTAATCAAAACCTTTAGATATATATGAACAAGCATTAACAAAGATTTAATAATCCCTAAGTTTCCATCATTGAGTAACTTTGATTTTGTTGTTATCTTTTATTTTTTCAATCATCAAATTTTGTTAGTTTACTTTAATTTTCAATTAATTCAATCTTTTATTACCTTATACAATGTGTAATTCAAATTGTTAGGTTACTATAATTAGTCCTTATGGTATCAATATCAGTTATACTATAAATAGCATAGCATAAAACAAACAAACAGAGGAGATTTTTCAAGGAATTTTAGCATTACAAACACTTTAGATGTATTTCATGAACATTTCTTGTCCTAACAAGACATTGAAAGATTTTGTAAGAACTTGTAAACAAGTCAATTATAAAGTTAAACTTCATGAGTTGTATACTCTTTTACCTATTCCTAAACATCCTTGGACAAATATTTCTTTGGATTTTAAAACTGGTTTACCTATGTCTTAAAGAGTTAATGATTCTATATATGTAGCTATTGACAGGTTGTTTAAGTTGGTACATTACATTCCTTATCATTCATATTTATGATTTGTTTTCCAAAGAGGTTGTTAGATTGCATGTGACACGACCCGCCTTTTGGTTCGTGTTGGCACTAGGGAATGGGTAAGCTTAATGCCACCAAAACCTATAGTAAGCCTAACTTTTCTATATTCTACTGAAACTTTAGCATGACCCATTCGTTTGTCTAATTAATCCTCGTACCTGCTTAATAGTTTTGAAAGAAGTAAGGATCTCAATCTGAAATTCTAACATACATTATCTACTTATAATCTGCCAATCTATGATCATCTCATACCATCAACTGACATCATTCTCAATAACATAGCATATCCATACATGTATCATGTACATATGATTATGACAAACCATGGAGCACCTATAAGCATCTACAATTTACATCATGTCAAAAAAATTACTTGTCTGTTTATCCAAGCAAGTCTCAAAACGCTTAGATTTTTCGCGCGTATGATATATTAATCCACTGAAATGATGATAGTGAGAGGTAAGTCTACAACACGACTCAATGAGATATAAACATGCTACCATGCTCATGAGGCTAGGTAACACAAGGCTAGCTTCACAAGAATGGTTTGTGGAAGTCTAAGCAATAATACATGGTATCAATGAATAAACAGGTAGTAATTTCAAATGCGGCAATCATATGAGTTTCAATGATAAATCTCATTATGAATTGTTCTATATAAAAAGAAAATGAATCTAGTTTCTGAGTTCTTTTCTGAGTTTTGGGCTCTTTTTGAATTTTAGGTTCTTTCTTTCATAGAGTTTTATAAAATTTCTAATTCTAATCTTTTTCATTTTTGAGTTCTGATTTTCTGAATTTCTTAGGAAGAGACAGAGGTATGTTAGTACCGCATATCTCCTCTTTTCTTATTCTAGACAAGGTTGGCCTAACCCTGCCCATGGAGGCCTGTCCTCTCTAGGTAGGACCTGGATCTAACCCATCACTGGTGGGTTACCTATGCGCACATGTTCTGATAATATACTCCATCAGCTGGGTATCCTGTGAACTCACCAATCATGGCCAACAAGAAAAACATGATTCATCAAAGAATTGCAATTAATAGGTTCAATATAACAAAGGGACCAGAAGATGAAAAGAATATGAATATCATTTAGTCAATCTGGCATACAACATGCTAGGCTTAATCACATGGAGTCATATATCAAATAAGTCATACAGGTTTAAGAACAATTCAACAAGCCACAAGATAAAAGAAAAGGATTACTACACAAGTATAGTAGCATGATAATACTCACCTCAACTGTCTCAGGGGTTTTGATCTCTTTCCCAATTTTCTTGAACTTGAGAGGTACTAGGTAGTACTTCTAGTTCTATTCCTCGTCTGCTTTCACAATCTATTAGGTAACATGCATGAAAATTTCATATACCCACATTAGTCATTCTTACATAAACCTCATTTCTTAACACATCATTATAAATTTATATTTTATTCACTAATTCATCCGTGTAGGTCTCATTCGCGAAGGCATCACTTTTTATACATAGGTCCAATGTTTTTCAAACTTTCCATACCTCTAGTTAACACATAAATTCATACTTTTTCTTTTATGACCATTTTTTAATTCGGTCATTAAGGCTTCCAAATATCCCATTTATAGTTAGCCTTAATATTTAGTCATGAGTTGGACCCTTCCTGTCCCAAATCATTATAATTTATTCATTTTTCATCCAATTAAGGTGATTCAAATCTCCATTTCCAATAGACTAATGTGGATATCACATATCTAAAGACGGATCAAAAATGATGAAATTTGTATTTATTGTGATTTTTATAATGCTGTCCTATTTTGTTTTCTTCTGTGTCACTAAGGTCAGTAACACCCTTCACTTATTTAGCCATATCTCACAAGATACTCATCCAATTAAAATTCCATTTATACAACACCCAGTTGACACATTTTCGAGCATTTCATAATCAGAAATCATCATCCAATTCTAACTTTAAAGTTCTCAAACAATTAACATTCATTTTGTGTTTCAATCCCGTTGGTATTCTGAACCAATTTCAATTCGGGACTTATCTCATTTGTTTGGCTCAACCTAAGACACCTGTATCTACAACTTCCAAGTTTTGAGTTTCTCCAAGTTCACACATTAAACAACTCAAAAAAATGTATAAGGAGGACCTACGAATTTGTCCCCCTTGGCAGCTTGAACTCCAAAACCCTAGGTTTTGATTTAGCCCCAAATCACCATAAAAATGAAATTTTCCTTATGTTAAATTGTCATTAGACATCAAAGAATAGGAATCCATCATCAAAACCATCAAACCCATAAATTTCATCAAGTGGGTTTCATAGAAATGGAAAAAAAAGTGAGAAACTAAATTTCAATCGGTAAAATCAAGTGTCGGGATCGAGGCTTATCGTTTTGTATTGACTTATTGGCTTGACTCTCCTTCACATTCTTGTTACAAAGCTTGAAAACTTTGAGAGAAAGCTTCCATGGTGAATTCTCGTAAGTAAGGAAAGAGGAGGAAGACAAGTTTTTTTTGTCTTATTTGTAGTTAGCTTCTTTTATAAGCCACTTTGTTCATTATTTACAAAAATGTCCCTCTTGTACTGGTTCTTTAAATTCTGCTTGTACAATTTCCTGTGACCACCAAAAACGTGTCAAACATCATTAATTTGATGTCACCAAAAATTATAATTCACTGCTCTGGTTTTAATGACATTAATATCAAATACATTTTTTTTTTGGTACTGGGTAAATTCTGTCGGGTGTTACATTCTCTCCTTTATTAAAATTTGCCCATGAATTTTAGAAATTTACCTTACTGGGGAAACAACTGTGGATATCTAGTTCTCATTAATTCTTCTGTTTCCCATATACATTCCTCAATTCTTTGATTCTGCCATTGGAATTTAATCATTGGAATCTCTTTATTCCGTAATTTTCTAATCTATCTATCCATTATGGCAACTGGAGTTTCTTCATATGAAAGATTCTCTGCTATTTCCACTTCTGGGGTTTGTAATAAATGAGAAGGATCTGGAATGCACTTTCTTAACATTGATATATGGAAAACTAGATGCACGTAGCTAAGATAAGGAGGCAAAGCCAACTGATATGACACATTTTCGACCTTTTCAAAGATCTCGAATGGTCCAATATATCTAGGATTCAACTTCCTTTTCTTTCCAAATCTGACTACACCTTTCATAGGAGATGCTTTTAAGAAAACTTGATCACCTGGTTTATACTGTACATCCCTTCTCTTAGAATCTATATAACTCTTTTGCCTACTGAAGGCCATTCTTAATGTTTCCTGTATCAGAGGAACTTTTGCGGATGTTTCTTGAATTATATCTGGTCCCTCTAACTGTTTTTCTCCCACTTTTGTCCAACATGTTGGAGATCTGCACTTTCTACCATATAATGCCTCGTAAGGTGCCATCCCAATGGTGGAATGGTAGCTGTTGTTGTAAGCAAATTCTATTAAAGGCAAACGACATTCCCAATCTCCACTAAAGTCCAAAACACACATTCTTAACATGTCTTCGAGTGTATGGATGGTTCTCTCTTATTGCCCATCAATTTGTGGGTGGAATGTTGTACTAAAATTCAACTGTGTACCCATGGCTTCTTGTAGTTTCTACTAGAATCTAGAAATGAACTATGTTCCTCTATCAGAAATAATAGAAACTAGCACTCCATAATACTTCACAATTATGTCAACATATAACTAGGCTAATTGAGCTGCACTATAAGTGGTTTTAACTGCTATAAAGTGGGTTGATTTGGTGAGTCTGTTGACTATAACCCAAATGGAATCATGCCCCTTAGGTGTTCTTGGCAATCCAATCACAAAATCCATGGTAATCTGTTCCCATTTCCACTTGGGTAGCGGTAGCTCCTGTAGTAATCTAGTGGGCTTCTGATGTTCAAATTTGACTTATTGACAAGTTAAACAGGTAGATACAAACTGAGCTACATCTTTCTTCATACCTGGCCACCAATACATACCTTTAACATCATGGTACATCTTGGTGGTTCCAGGGTGAACACTATAAGGTGTATAATGTGCCTCATGCATAATTCTTTGTCTTAGCCCATTTATGTTAGGTACACATAACTTGTTACCATATTTCAATACTCAATCCACTATACTGAACTCTGTCACCTTACCATCCTGGACAACTATTCTCAATTTGGCTAGCTCAAGATCACTGTCTTGGGCAGTTTTAATCTCATCAATTAAATTGGGTTTCACCTGGTATTGAGCAAGTAATACTTGAGAATCAGATACATCCAAATGCAATCCCATATCAAATAACCCATTTAAATCTTTAAGTAGCTCTTTCTTTTGAATGGGGATATGATACAAACTACCCATCGATTTTCTACTCAGAGCATCAACCACTACATTGGCTTTACCTAGGTGATACAAGATCTGACAGTTATAATCTTTTAGTAACTCAATCCACCGTCTCTATCTCAGATTCAACTCTTTCTATTGTCGAATGTACTAAAGACTCTTATGATCTGTATATATTTCACTCTTTTCACCATATAAATAGTGTCTCTAAATTTTTAATGCAAATATCA